>JAODAL010029686.1:0-51215 GCA_025379985.1 Phyllomedusa bahiana
TGGGTTGCCCATCTTTGGGGGATTTGGGGGAGATGTAGAACCCCCGGCCGGGGATCCGCGGGATGCCCCTCTACCTGATCTGGACATGAGTTGGAAACTTCTTGATCATATTCTTTAGTTGTTTCATATAGGTCTCTGTGGATCACTGTTAGTTTGGAGTAATGGGCGGGGTTGGGCAGCTGCCTTTTTGCTTTCTGGATATAGTCAGTGGTGTTCATCATGACTATTGCACCCCCTTTGTCAGCTGGTTTTATTATTATGTCCTGATTTTCTTTCAGTGAAGAGATTTTTTAAGGTTTTTAAGGCATTTCTATTACTTTCTGCAAAGATTACATGCATTTCATTAGTATTTGGTAGCATTGCCCTTAAAGGGGTGTTATCGTTTGAGCTGCTCGTGCTGTTCAGCTAATTTTCTCAGATTGATTTTAAAATCCAGGGGCGTGTCTCTCCTGTCAGCAGGCGTGTCTCTCCTCCCAGGAGGCGTGTCTCCCCTCACTGAAGAACTGTGGCATCATAATTTTGTTTAAAGCAGGGGATGCAGAAGGTTGTATGGATATAACAGCTATGTAGCCTCCTGCCTGCTTATGTCTGCAGCCTTGAGGCTCCAAACAAAAGCAAGCACCTGTCATATGTCTTAGTTTACACACAACTGAAAGCCAGCAGCTGTTACTTTTAGTGGCGTTCATCCATATTGTACTGACAACAGGCAGAGATCTTTACTCAACTACAAATGTCAGCTTCAAGTAAAGATCTCTGCTTCCTGTCAGTGACATGTGAGTGAAAACAATGGGGGGAGAAGCAAATCAGCTTTGAGAGAAGGCCCTGCTCAGCTTATATCTATCTTGGGCTGGTGGTGCAGAGGTAGAGAGTGCAGTGGTAGACTATTGCTTTTACAACAAAGGGGTTTGGAGTTCTAGTCCCTCACAGGGTATATTTTTTTTTCCTCTTAAATTCTACACATATATAGAGAGACCTAAAATATATATGTTAATCTCTATAATGATATATATACACATACAGGGCTCCCCTATATCATGTTCATCCCCCAGAATACATGCATTGTATGACGTATGTTGGAAGTGCTTGGTGTGACTGCAAGGATAGGACACTATATAGGGGAGCTTTGTGTGTGTATATGAATAAAATTATAGATGTTTACACATATATTTTCATTTCTTTACATATGTGTACAAATTTTAAAGAAAAAAAAAAAATTCTGATGGGGCTTGAACTCCCAAACCTCTATCCTGCAGGGCTGATCACCTATGCTCTGCACCACATAAGCAGCTTATGCAGACACAGTGTTGAATCCTTATGTTATACACTACAGATGACGTCAAAAGGAGGCGGAGCTTGCATTCGATCTGAGGAACAGAACGCCTTCTTTTCCAAGTGGATCTGTGAGGAGGTTAATCAACCTCTTGGCAAAAGCCCCTTAAACAGCCAGTAATTGCCCAGAACATTGACCCTAAAGCTGGGAGATGTACATAGAGGCAGCAGACCTTGGTTTCACTATCGATTTTAACAGCTCAGAGGGGAGTAAACACAGAGAGTGCAGGCAGCCAATCACAGCGCAGGGGGCGTGGCCGGGGCATTTCCAGTCTAGGGGCGTATCCCAACAGGCTGAATGAAATGTCAGCCAGCCAATCACAGTGCAGGGGGCGTGTCTAGGGTGCGAGAATCGACCAGGGGGCGTTCTGACCAGCAACAGCAGAAATAGAAGACAGATTTACAGAGATGCTCATATCTGCTAAACCAAGTGACAGAGGTAATGCAACCCAATTACAAAAGTGCTTATTTTTACTGTCCCTATAATCTGAGACATGATCTTTGTAACGATAAAACCCCTTTAAACTGTATGACTTGGGTCAAATGTTTTGGATATCTTTCCACAAGTTTCTCACAATAGTTGGTAGGAATTTGGGCCCATTCCTCCTGCCAGAACTGGTGTAACTGAGCCATGTTTGTAGGTCGCCTTGCTTGCACCTGCCTTTTCAGCTTTGCCCATACATTTTCAATAGGATTGAGATCAGGGCTTTGTGATGAACACTCCAAAACATTGACTTGGTTATCCTTAAGCTACTTTGTAACCAGTTTGGCAGTATTCTTCGGGTTATTGTCCATTTGGAAGATCCATTTCTGCCCAAGCTTTAACTTCCTGGCTGATGTCTTGAGATGTTACTTCAGTATTGCCACATAATCTTCTTTCCTCATGATGCCATCTATTTTGTGAAGTGCACCAGTCCCTCCTACAGCAAAACAACCCCACAACAGCTCTCCAAAAATGTAGGTCTTTGTTCCTTTGTGCATTTGCAAACAATAATCTGGCTTTTATATGTTTCTTTTGGAGTAATGGCTTCTTCCTGGCAGAGAGGCCTTTCAGCCCATGTTGATACAGTACATGTTTCATTTTGGATAATGATACCATTGTACCAGCTTCAGCCATTATTTTCACAGAGTCTTTTGCTTTTGTTCTTGGGTTGGAATGCACATGTCGGACCAAAGCATGTTCATATATTGCTGTTTTTGGTTTTGCTTTGTTGGGAGACAAAAGATGATTTAATATACTGCCGTGTACACAAGTTTCTCTCAGTTATCGACTACCTCTCCATGCTTTTTCTCTTATCTGATTGCTCCAAGTTGCTGTCTGACCATGATGAGTCACTCCCTGCTGAGTCTTATCTCTAGCACAGAAGTTTGTTTACCTAAGTTAAGGACACGATTTAACCCTTAGAGCTCTGCAGATTTTTGCACTACAGATTATTAATCCCTATCAGCTGTGGCTCTGTGAAACAGCATGGTGAGAAAACCTCTTTTAAAATCACATGTGACATCTCCTGTGTCAGGAGCAGGTAGCGGTTTCTCTGTGTCAGTCACAAGTTTAGTGCAAGGAGTAGAGTCTAAGGAGGTCCTGGTTTTCACCTTCAACCCCAAGGTCAGGGCAGGTGAAGTTCACTCATAAACAGTTCAGTGGTATCCAAAGGTCAATACCAGAAATGCAGAGAGAATGACTTGCTAAACACCAGTAAACACCAATAATCTGAGCAGTAGGGGAGGAGCACCTATATACACAAAGGTTACAGACCATTGGCTTTGGGAAAGTTGGATTGCACTAGCTGGCCCTTTAAATTAAGGTGGCTACCCTAGAGGGCAGTCTGAATCGGGAAGCTAGCAGGAAGCTAAGCACATGAGCAGAGACCATGATGCTGGCTGCGGTAAAAGAGTACACGGACACGCCTGCAAGCACCATCAGAGGAGCGAGCCATGACATCCTGATATGTCGGTTTAGTAAATCCTTGTGTTCCCTGTGAAATAACAATTCTGGAGCATCTTCTCTTATAGCTCCATGTTGTACTGTTCACACACTGACTGTCAGCACTGATTGGACAATGTCAGACTGTAGAAGGACATACCCCAATTGGTACACACAGCTGACAGACTGGTAATGGATTTCTGGAGGAATAACAGGGGATCAACACAATATAGTAATCCAACATAGACATGTCCCAGAATTATTTCATAGGGAATAGTAGTATTTACCAAAACAGACCAGTCAGGAATGGCCACAAGTCCTCTTCAAAGGGACACCGACATCGGCAATTTTTTTTCTTCACGTATTAACAACCAATATGTGATTACTAAATTTCCTCTTTTTTTATTAGATGGTTTGCTTTTTTATATCTTTTTTTTTTTTTTTAAACGTTCCCCTATGTACTTTAGTATATCTACACTGCACAGGATTACGCTCGTATCTTCGGCGCTTTTTGTTTTTTTAAAAGCGCCGAAGATACGATCGTTCCTGTGGCCCCATAGACGGCAATAGGAAAGACGAGCTGCAGTCCACACAGCTCGTCTTTTCTCCGCTCGTCATGTTGTATAATATGCCACCTTTTCTCGTTTTCTTGCCGTCTTCCCATACAATACCGTACAATTGTATGGGCGACGTTAGGAAAACGAGAAGCGACTGCGGTTTTTGTACAAAGCGTGACAAAAAAACGCGGTCCTGCATCAGAAAAAAAAGACCGCTTTTGGGCCTTTTTTTTTTTTTTTTTTTTTTAAATTGTAAGTTTTTTTTAGTTTTTACAACCATAAAGCCAAGCAGGGCTATTAACAGAAATTTACACATGATGCTTTAACGTGTAATAACTATTAGTGTGTACCACACAACGCATATGATTTCAAATATTAAACAATAACTGCTGTTATAAAACCGGGCTTGAGAGCCGTCTTTAAGCACCCTAGATAACTGAAAACTGACAGCCCTTTAAACAAAGAAGACAATTACATACATAGACAACTACCAAGCAGGGGGGAGACACAAGACAAGACACACAAGGACAAAGGAGTTTCCCAAGCTATACCCGCAATCCCCAAACCCTATCTGTAGTATATCCTACAAGTCTTGTTGAACACAATAAAACATCCCATGGTTTCCATAGTGGTCAAAGGGGGGTCCAGTTGGTCGTGAGACAAGGCAGTGAGGTATTCCATACGCCTAACCTCTTGTCGCGAGACATACATCATGTCTGGTGGGAATTAGAAGTTTGCTTCCAAAATTTTGCACAAACAAATTTGGCAGCTGTCAACTATATATAGAAAACGTCTACCCTTCTTATGTCCTAATGGGGCATAGGGGTTTTTTAAGAAGGAAAGTGGGTCGCTGTGAGAGGGACCCTAACCTGAGTAATGTCCACCCATAGACTGGACCTGGCTCCAAAGTGGCCGTATCAATCTGCAGCCCCAAAAAATTTTTATGCGTAGGGGTCGCTCCCGGATGTGGGCCGTTTTTTGTCCGATGCAGTGTAGACTAACCCTAAGCGGGACCGGGATAAGAGTAAGAAGTTTGGAAACCCCCTGTTCCCACCTTCTCCAGGAGCAATAAAGATTACTCCATTATTCTTTCATGTATCTGTCTTGTCATTGCCCTTGTGGTCTAATCTAATCTGTATCTATCCCTGTCCAGAGAACAATAGAGAGATCATTATGTCATTACCTAATTTCTGTAATGAGACTACATAGAGCAAAACAGCAGCTGCAATAAAGTGAAATTAGTTTGCCGTGTTGTTAAGAAGTTTATTTATTCACTTATATTAAGTTGATTGTTATATATATATATATAGTAGTATTTTACTTATATATATTTTTATATTATATATATTATATAGTAGATAGATAGATATTGTCTATATATGTATGTATATTTACTTTATATATATATATATATATATATTTATATATATATAGCCAAAAATTCTATAAAAAAAAAGTGTTTTTTCAAGAATATTAGTTTTAACAAAAGTATTATTTTCTTATAGGTGTCCTTTTGGGCAACTAAGTCCTCTTCAACCCTCTGCTGGATGCTTCAGTGGTCCCCTGGTGGTCCTTGTTCACAATCTGCTAGAAAACTTCTTGTAGAGTGGTAGATGAGAAACTCAGTAAGTGGTTCCTATCAGCACAGAGGATGCGGAGGGTATATCAGAACATACATCCGTGCACTGGTAATGTTTATGACAATTGGCTGTATTCTCCAGTCAGAGTTTCCCCCCAGGAAGGCATGTGAACTACTGCTGCCCATGAAGAGCCGCCCTGGGCACAACGATGACATGCAGATATCAGCTGCTTCTTTTCTGGATTAATATGAGGAGACTGAGCGTCAATATGCAATCAGTACAATTTACACTACAGCCTGCTCCCCAGTGCTTGCGGCTGGATCGATTGCTCCTTACATGGTCCAGCAGTGATGCCTTGCTGGCACAGAGAAGGATGGGTGCTACATGCTGATGGAGCTCAGTAATGATGCTGCTGCAGTAGCACCGTGAACTCTGCTGCGCTATAAACTTTTTATATGCACTTAGCAGAGTTGTATAAGGGCAGTGTGGGTTCATCAAGCTCCTGTACGGCTGCCAGACACATTACTGCAGTATACCACCTGACATAAGCCCTAGAGGACTGAGCCCATGCACTAACAACCTACTCTGCAGAATTGGAATCTCTTGATACAGTGATATCACCTGAGTCAATATATGCCCAACCTGAATTGGGAGATAAGGGGGAGGAAAAGATTGTGTTAATTTGGAGAGAACCACTTTATATTACAGTCCTGTTAAGGCTCCGTGCGGATTAGTTGTGTGTGTATATATGTACTGTATAGACACTACTCACAAAAAGTTAGGGATATTTGGCTTTTGGTTGAAATTTCAGGATGAATATAAAATTTCTTGAAATTTCTTTTAAATGAACTAAATCAGACCACCTCTTAACTTTAGAATGCAAATGTCCAACTGTTCAATGTTTCAGTACTTTTTGCACAACTTGCTGATCTCTAGCAAGGAGCTTAAAGGGGTTGTCTCACTACAAGGATTGCTTTTTATGTTAAAGATCTTGCAAAAACAAGTCACTTTGCAATATGTGTCCATTAACAGTGTCCTACCTATTCCTAGATATCCCCTCTTGTATTAGCTAAATCAGCTCCTCAGGTCGCTATAGCTACAGACCTGTTCAATCTCTCCTGATAGGCTCCCAGCACTGGTTGCTATAGCTACAGACCTGGCTTCTACTGCAGCCTAGTAGAAGCCAGTAAACACGCCCCTGAATTCACAATGAAACCAAGAAAACCGGACTGAGGTAAGATGAATCAATGTAGTGAGACAACCCCTTTAATGTCAAAATTCACAACAGGTGTTTGATCCCTGAATCGCCCAATAAATTTAGGGAATCAATTTGAATTGGGATTTGAGACCAAGACAACATCTTACAATTGATCAACAATACCCAGCTTTCATTGTTCTAGAGCAGTAAAAGAAATGAAAGCCGAGCTCTGATTGGCTGCCATGGGCAACAAGGATAGTCTTACACCTCGACAGTTTTCATAAATGAAGCCCATAGGGCGACATTTATATATTTTGACACCAAGACGACAATTTTATTGCGACATTAGTAGTGATTGTATGAGCCTATTCTAGATTTACCGCTTTCCAGCTACAAAGCGACAATTCTGGCTCAGGAAAATCACTTTTGAAGTGCTCTACCTGTTCTAGCAGTTATGTACCTGCTTTTGCTGTACTGAAGTCATAAATGTGTAGAATTCTACAGTTGTAGTGACTCCAGAACGCCCCCCGATCTCAGGCGCATTACAAAGTGCCGCAGGCAGCCGATATTGTGCCTGCTTTTGGTGTGCGCCTGGTTATAAATCTAGACAACAGGGCTGTGTCAGTTTTTATGCTAAAAGCACCCCAGAATACTGGCGCAGCCCCGTCCATGCATGTCGCCCATAGTGTCTACAGCACTATGCTTTCATGGCTAAGCATGCACCATAAATGTAGTGTGTACCTAGCTTTCAAGTTGTTCACATCCATAGATTTGCCCATGGTTCCTGCTTCTATGGTTATCTTCACCTATGGATTTTAACACGGAATTCTGTACAGATTCCATGTTGAATTCCTCGTTAAATTCCTTCTGCAGGCCCGACTCCCAATCATCTGATAGAGCAGTCGGTTGTAGTTAAAGGGGATGTAGCACTTCATCAGTTTGGCTGTTTCATTGTATTTTCAGTTTCTCAGTTCCTCAAATCCAGGGGCATTTCTTCCCCTCCCAGCTGGGTGTTTCTTAACTGAAGGGGGATGACATCATGTTCATGCTCACTCCTGAGTCAGTGTGCTCCCTCCCCCCCTCTCTGTCTGAGTCCACATGTTACTGTGTCGTTCCTCTCCCTATGCAGTATTATTATGTAAGAGCTGTTTACATACCACAGGCCTGCATTCAGTCTAGACAGTCTTCTATGAACTCAGAGCACTGATCTCTTCTCCTCTCACAGCTGGAGGTTTGTTACAGTTGAATCCAGTCTTCTATGAACTCATCCAGAGCAGCACATATCTGTCTCCCTTCTATGTTTACACGCAGGAGCATTAGTCACCGAGGCACAATTCTGCTGTTTTCTGATTGTAGAAGCAGCTGCAGTGTTACTGTGGAGCTGCTGGCTGTGCATAGTGAAATGTTGCCGACCCTTTATTCTGAGTGAGAGAGGCAGGAATGCTTGCTCCTGTGAATACGACCGGGGGCCAGACAGAATGTAAATTAGTAGAGCCGTCAGCCCATGAAATGAAAGGATGTGGAATCCGACCGGTACTGGGGAACAGTGTTTACACAAAATGAAGATAAGTTGCTTGTTTTCACTGTCCCCTTATTCTGAAGACAATTTAATGTAATGATACAACCCCTTTAACACTATGAACTAGAGCACAGAATTTCGAAACCACAGATTTCAATCTATGGTGCAAAACAAAAAGGAATTCCCGAGTCTATTTTGGAAGCATATCCACCTCTGATTCCGCTTTGGCAGGTGTGATATGGGATTAACCTGCAGCCCAATCAGAAGTGAAAACCGCCCCCGCAAAGATAAATCCCTGGCACAATCCGATATCCGCTCAGATTCCTGCCAAAGATTACACCCTGCATTATTCCCTAAGAAACACCTGACGTGGGAACATACCCTCACACCGCAGATAATCACTGTTATTCACTGCACCTATCAATAGAGTCTGTTACGGCTGATGTGTTGTATCCCTGCCTCTGACAGAAGACTGTAATCCTTTTAAAAACATGTAATATAGATATTATTACAACATGACAAGATCAGTTCTAAGATATCAGGAGGGGAAAATATACAGCTGCCATGGAGACCAAATGCTGCAAACAAGGCAGCATGTTACAACACAGTACAGCAGCCTTCACTTCATATAGTGTTAAGCTGCCATCTACTGGTCGTTCTGCAGTATTACAGGGATATTTCACTAAACACACATAGTTACGTAGAGCGACATGTATGAACAGGGCTGCGCCAGTCTTTGGATATAATTTGAGCTAAAAAACTGCAGTAGCCCTGTTCTATAGATGCAAGAATAGTCATACTCCAAAACTTGGTAGAATCTGCAAAAGATGCATCAAGAATGCGCCAAAGTTTGTCACTAAACTCCCATACAAGTCTCATACATGTCGCCCATAGTTTGTAAGGCTGAAAAAAGAAAGACATCCATCTAGTTCAGCCTATTGTGCTAAAGCATTGATCCAGAGGAAGGCAAAAACCCATGAGGTAGAAGCCAATTGTCCTCATTTTAGGGAAAATTCCTTCCCGACTCCAATCTAGCAATCAGAATAAATCCCTGGATCAGCGCCCCTTCTCCAGAATCCTGGTCAATATAACTTGTTATATTATTACACTCCAGAAATGCATCCAGACCCTTTTTGAACTCTGTTAGTGAATTCACCATGACAAGTTCCTCTGGCAGAGAGTTCCACAGTCTCACCGCTCTTACAGTAAAGAATCCCTTTCTATGTTTATGTAGAAACTTTCTTTCCTCAAGACGTAGAGGATGCCCCCTTGTTCTTAATACAGTCCTGTGTATAAATAAATCTTGAGAGAGATCTCTATATTGACCTTTAATATATTTAAAAATATTTATTATGTTCCCCCGAAGCCGTCTTTTCTCTAAACTAAATAACCCTAATCTTGCTAATCTTTCTGGGTATTGCAGTCCACCCAGTCCTTTTATTATTTTCATTGCTCATCTTTGAACCTGTTTAAGCTCTACAATGTCTTTCCTGTGCACTGGTGCCCAAAACTGTACACAATGTTCCATATGTGGTCTAACCAGTGACTTGTATAATGGGAGAATAATGTTCTCATCATGTGCATCTATGCCCCTTTTAATACAAACAATAATCCTATTTGCCTTGGCAGCTGGTGCCTGACATTGGCTGCTACAATTAAGTTTACTGTCCACTAGGATTCTCAAGTCCTTCTCCATGTCCGTTTTACCAAGAGTTTTTCCATTTAACAAGTAATCATGGATTGGATTTTTCTGTGTTGAAACCTCATCTGCCACTTCTTCCCAGGTCTCTAACTTATCCAGATCCCTTTGTAACAACATTTTATCCTCTAATGTGTTGATTACTTTACAGAGCTTAGTATCATCTGCAAAGATTGATATTGTACTGTGCAATCCTTGTGTAAGGTCATTAATGAATATATTAAACAGAATAGGGCCCAACTTGTACCCCACTAGTAGCAGGGATCCAGTCCGAGTATTACTATCACTGACCAGTTACTTACCCACTTGCATGTATTTTTCCATTCCAAGCATTCTCATTTTACTTACCATTTTGTAGCAAATTTGGCAATGTTTGATAAATTTACATACATTTAGATTATGCTTTACATCTGTGTGCCATACAGTGGTGATCGGGGGCAGCCAGGATTCTGCACTTACTGTCACTCATCACATTGAAGAACACAACAGCCTGCCTCTTCCCTGCCTTCATGTATTCCCTCCCATTTTCCTGTTTAGAGGATGATCTAGAAGACCTTCTATAGCAGTGTTTCTCAACTCCAGTCCTCAGGACCCACCAACAGGTCATGTTTTCAGGATCTCCCGCAGGATGCACTGACAATAATTATATCACCTGTGTCAGGATCTCCAACAGAATGCATGGACAATAATGACATCACCTGTGCAATGCTGAGGAAATCCTGAAAACGTGACCTGTTGGTGGGTCTTGGGACTGGAGTTGAGAAACACTGATCTATAGGTTGTTCCAAGTTGTTATGTATGTTGTGGTGGACATCATGTGGCTGACACATTGTAGTGTGAGTAATGCACACTAGCTTGTGCACATACCTGTTTCAGAGGTAAGAGTTTCACCTTTTGTAAGTGGCCTCTGTATAGGACAATATAAAATTTGAAACCTAATTTATTTTGCAATGAAATGAGTTAATTGGCTAATAGGGAACAATAGATCATATTCACCTGTCCTACACATTAGGTCATACCCCAGTCTGAACTGGCTGATAACGGTGAAGCCATATGAGCGCCCAAAACCACACCTCATAACAAAAATTGATCAGCAGATCCAAAACAATTTTAAAGAAAATGATGTAGGTGCACGCTGATGTGGCCACAAACAATGTCAACACAAAACTGTATTAGCAGCATATACAATCTATATATGCTGAGAGACCGTCAAACAATGAACATATGGACTATTTCAAAATGCATTTCTGCTACTTTTTGGATGCATGAAAAGCTGAGGTTCTTAGCGTATATTTTTGATCAAAATTGTGAGGGCTCTACCCTTGGCAGCACAGGATAACTTGCGTTCCTGTTTTGGGAACACAGGATGGTACCTTGGGCAACAACTGAGTGGTAGAGAACCAATTCCAAGACATGGTAGTAACAGATGCCCAACTGACCCTTATATAGATAGCATACTCAATAATGCCACATCCTTTTTGTTCAGTTAGGACCTCTAGGGGCGCTTTCCCTGGAAAGAAGACATTTTACCCAGGAACCGCGATAGCCACTCCTATATCTTTAAAGAACTACAGCTCTATCTGATAGATTTGCGGGTCGCGCGGGATGTACTGCTGTCCTTTTCCCTTTATAACACTCTTCCTGGATCTCGAACTTCTCGTAGATACAGAGAGTAGACCCTTCATTTATCCTACATAGGATGGGGGAGGACAGTGGGGCCGCAGGCTAAAGTGTTATGGAGCATTGGACGGGCATACTTTCCTCTGGATTCATGTCTGTATACTGCGACTATTTGTACCATGACCTACTGTTTATACTTTCTATATCTAGTGCATTGGAAGTTTTAATAAAAATATGTTTAAAAAAAAAAAAAAACTGTGAGGGCTTGTTCACCAACGACAAGGTGATATCATTTCAGATGGGGACCTACACTATAAAATTCTCACCTCGCTTATTGTAGCTGGAACCTTCTCTCTCTAAAAGTGAGGAGGCCTGAGAAGGCACTTACATCATGGCCACAACAAATCTGTGCCATATGCTCCCACCATGATAGGGAGCAATATATTATACTAATATTTTGGCTTGATTCACATGTTGCATTTTTTGTTTGTGTCCGAGATGCATTAAAAAAATGCAAAAAAAAAGGCATGCAGCAAAAACGCAGTAAAAACGTGTTTTTTGATCAAATGTATGCAGATTTAAAAGTGCACACGTTTCTGAAAAGCCACATGCGTTTTACAACATTGGTGGCATGTGGCCACCAATAGCCACACAAGTTTGCTGGTGAACCTGTGATATCTTTCAGCCATTGACCACTACATGCAGCTGCAAAAGCCACCCCTAGTGACCCTGGTAGGGCAGATCTTCATCATCCTTCAAAGAGGGACACTTATGGCTCATTGAGAGGAATATCTAGTTTTTTATACATATATCTACAGTATATACTACTATGGTTTTCCTTTACAAATTAGCACAAAAACATCTAAATATAGACAATTTATAGCTGAAATTGCAACAAATTATTGAATAATATATAAATTGCAGTCTGATATGCAGTTAGGAAACAGCAATGTGTAACCTTTTTAATACAAGTTTATAAAGTCAAAAAGAAACATTTAAAGAGTTCATTTGAGTATTCCTGTTTCATTGATTAGCTTTATGTTAGTAAAGGTAAATAAAGATTATTACCAAATACATTGCTTTTCGGACTTTGCTTCCCTTCAGACTTAGTAGCAGATCTTTTCCCCTACTTCTGCACACAAGCTTCCCTGCTCTTACAGTGGTCAGGATGGTGATGTCACTCCCTGCTGTGCTCCTTGTCTTAAAAGATAGGTGATTATTTTCTTTGCTTACTGATAGGCTTTTAACCCTTTAGAGATCTGTAACCAAGTTCACTATAGATTATAAATCTCCAGGACTCATGGAGACAGTAATAAGAATAGCTAGGAATTGTAGCACTGATATGGTAATCACTGCTATAGAACCACCCACTGCCTTCCAGAAAGTGTGAATCTGAAGCCGGCTGTGGCTCTGTGAGACAGAATGGTGAGACAACCCCTTTAAAGATTGAGACTATTTCACTAAAACAGTGACAATTGGCTGGTATGCTGATGGATCTCTTTCTCTTTGTTTGGTAATTTCAGAACATAATGGGCCTTATTTTCTAACCATAAGGCCTCGTTCACACGGCTTATTTCGGACGGATTTGCCGACGGAAAAATCCGTCGGCAAATCCGTCCGAAATAAGTCAACAGCCTATTTTCTATTGATTTCAATAGAAAATACGGCTCGTCGTTCACACGACGCAAAATTCCGTTCCGGATTGCCGCCGCGGATTGACGACGGCCATCCGGACGGACAAACAATTGACATGTCAATTCTTTCCGGACGGATTCACCACCTACAATGATTGTAGATGGTGAATCCGTCGAGAAATCAGTTACAAATACTTCCCACACTTAGTGGCACTTATTTGCAACTGATTTTCAACTGATTTCAGAACGTATTTACATCGGAAATCCGTTGTAAATACGTTCTGAAATAAGCCGTGTGAACGAGGCCTAAGACTGTCTTTGTTGCCCATAGCAACCAATCAGAACTCAGCTTTCACTTTTCAATCGCAGTTTAAAAAATGAAAGCTGAGCTCTGATTGGTTGCTAAGAGCAACAAAAACAGTTTTACACTTTGACAGTTTTGATAAATGAAGCCTAATGTTGCCCTGCACACGACGGAGTTGAACGAGGTTATGGCCGCGGGTTCCGATGCGGTTTCCGCGGCCAAAACCACATCCAAGTTGCGCCCACTTTATTAACATGGTTTCCTATGGGAAACCGTGTAAATATTCACACGCTGCGGGTTTGGCTGCGGCTTTGGGGCCGAGGGTGTCACTGTGGGCGTCACCGCCTGTCGCCGCGCGGTTTTCCCCGTGCCTGGGGGCAAACCCTCACCGCAAACCGCGCACCAAACCACACCTAATTTGCGCTGCGACCATGCCCAGCGCCCACACTGCAAACCCACGTCGGGAGACGCGAGTTTGCGGCGAGGTTAGGACGGGGTTTGGCCGCGGCCGAATCCGTCGTGTGAACAGGGCCTAAGTCTAATTGCCTTATCAACACCCAAATAGCTAATGTAAATTTATATGCATAAAGGTATTAGTGAGAAGTGTGAGATCACTATTCATGTGAGCTCAGCCCCGGATAGATGTGGACAGGTTACAGATCAGAATCATCTCTCTGTGTTCTTTTTATATTGGTCATCCTCAGAGTAAAAAAATCCATTTTATGGCTTTGGAATGATGAATAATCTATACTATGGAGAATGATGACTCTAGTAGTTCTGTACATTTGATGCACTGTTGGTTTACCAGCAGCGAGGTCTCAGATTTATGGATCCCGAAGGTGTAGAGCAGCTTTGTACCAAAGTTATTTTTAGGGAACTTAAGATTTACTGGAAGAATTGAAACATCTCAGCAGAAAATCCTTAACTCAGAGACAGGAAACAGAAAAGGGGACCAGCAGGGAACCCATCACCCTGAGAGGCAGCAGGAAAACAAACATAAACAGTGCAGGTATTCAGTCTGGACTGTGTTCTACTAATACAATCCACAACAGAAGGAGGCCTTAAAGATGGATAACACACCCTATAGCCAGAGGCAAGGACCCACAGACCCTCCTTTTGCCCTATGCAGTTGGAAGAGTGCAGTTGTGGGCAGTCTCGGACTGGGCCGCCCGGGGCCCGTCCGCGCATCTGGTCACTGAACGCTCTGGCCCTGCGTCCCGAGCGCCCAGAGACCGGGCCTACTACCAGAGGGGCCCCTGGCCACTTAAGAGGGCCCCTGGTTACCTAAAGGGGGGCCTTGGCTACCTAAAGGGGGGCCCCTGGCTACTTAAGGGGGCCATGGCTACATAAAGGGGGCCCTGGCTACTTTAAGGGGGCCCTGACTACCAGAGGGGGCCCTGGCTACTTTAAGGGGGCCCTGGCTACTTTAGGGGGCCCTGGCTACTTAAGGGGGCCATGGCTACCTAAAGGGGGCCCTGACTACTTAAGGAGTCCCCAGCTACCTAAAGGGGGCCCTAGCTACCTAAAGGGGGCCCTGACTACCTAAAGTGGGCCGTGGCTACATAAAGGGGGGCCTGGCTACTTTAAGGGGGCCCTGACTACCTAAAGAGGGCTCTGACTACCAGAGGGGGCCCTGACTACCTAAAGGGGGCTCTGACTACCAGAGGGGGCCCTGACTACCTAAAGTGGGCCCTGGCTACTTAAGGGAGCCCTGACTACTTAAGGGAGCCCTGGCTACTTAAGGGGGCCCTGAGTACTTAAGGGAGCCCTGGCTACTTTAGGGGGCCCTGGCTACATAAAGGGGGCCCTGAACTGAACCTAAAGGGGGCCTGACTACCAGAGGGGGCCCCTGACTTATCTAAAGTGGGCCCCTGGCTACTTAAGGGAGCCCTGGCTACTTAAGGGGGCCTGACTAAAGAGGGCCCTGACTACTTAAAGGGGGGCCATGCCTACCTAAAGGGGGGCCCTGGCTACCGAAAGGGGGCCCTGGCTACCGTAAAGGGGGGCCCTGGCTACCTTAAAGGGGGGCCCTGGCTACCTACAGGGGGGCCCTGGCTACCTGAGAGGGGGCCCTGGCTACCTAATGGGGGGCCCTGGCTACCTAAAGGGGGGGCCCTGGCTACCTTAAAGGGGGCCCTGGCTACCTTAAAGGAGGCCCTGGCTACCTAAGGGGGGGCCCTGGCTACCTAAAGGGGGCCCTGGCTACCTAAAGGGTCCCTGACTAACTAAAGGGAGCCCTGGCTACATAAAGGGGCCCTGACTACCTACCGGGGGCCCTGACTTCTTAAGGGGGCCCTGAATACTTTAAGGGGGCCCTGACTACCTAAAGGGGAGCCCTGGTTACCCTAAAGGGGGGCCCTGGCTACCTTAAAGGGGGGCCCTGGCTACCTTAAAGGGGGCCCTGGCTACCTAAAGGGGGCCCTGGCTACCTAAAGGGGCCCTGGCTACCTAAAGGGGGCCCTGGCTACATAAAGGGGGCCCTGACTACTTAAGGGGGCCCTGACTACCTAAAGTGGGCCCTGGCTACTTAAGGGGGCCCTGGCTACTTTAAGGGGGCGCTGACTACGTTAAGGGGGCCCTGACTACCTAAAGGGGGACCCTGGCTACCTAAAGGGGGGCCCTGGCTACCTTAAAGGGGGCCCTGACTACCTAAATACTAAAGGGGGGCCCTGACTTCCTGCACACTAGCTAAAGAGGGGGCTGACTTCCTGCACACTAGCGAAAGGGGGGGGGGCTGACTTCCTGCACACTAGCTAAAGGGGAGGGCTGACTTCCTGCACACTAGCTAAAGGAGGCCCCTAACTACCTGCACACTACCTAAAGGAGGCCCTAACTGCCAGTATACTACTGCAAGGGAAGCCCTAACTGCCTGTATACTACCTAAAGGGAGTCCCTAACTGCCTGTATACTCCTGCATTATCTCCAGGGGGTTAGTCCTCTCCCCACCCTCCAACCCCTTAGGATACTAGGCCTCTGTTATGGCCTGTACCTGCTCTCCCACCCCTGGGAAGTTTGTACAGAGGTGGGAATAGGTAAAGAGGTGCTGGAAAATTGAGGATTATAAGATATTTGTGTGTAATTTCTGCAGGGATGTGGCCGGGACCAGTCACCATGGCGGTGTGGAACAGATGGAGAAGAGAAGGGAATAAGAACGACTCATGAGAGAAGAGAACGACTCATCAGTTGACATCTCCGGTGAGTCCCTGATTTCAGGGGTTATTTTACTTCTATACTGGATCAGTGCTGTATTCACTGTAATGTGATGTGACCTGAGCTGGTGTCTGACCTCTATGTGGTCTCTATATGGCGGTGTTGTAGGTTATACCTGAGCTGGTGTCTGACCTCTATGTGGTCTCTATATGGCAGTGTTGTAGGTTATACCTGAGCTGGTGTCTGACCTCTATGTGGTCTCTATATGGCAGTGTTGTAGGTTATACCTGAGCTGGTGTCTGACCTCTATGTGGTCTCTATATGGCAGTGTTGTAGGTTATACCTGAGCTGGTGTCTGACCTCTATGTGGTCTCTATATGGTGGTGTTGTAGGTTATACCTGAGCTGGTGTCTGACCTCAATGTGGTCTCTATATGGCGGTGTTGTAGGTTATACCTGAGTTATGTGGTCTCTATATGGCAGTGTTGTAGGTTATACCTGAGCTGGTGTGTGACCTTTATGTGGTCACTATATGGCAGCTTTGTAGGTTATACCAAAGCTGGTGTCTGACCTCTATGTGTTCTCTATATGGCGGTGTTGTAGGTTATACCTGAGCTGGTGTCTGACCTCTATGTGGTCTCTATATGGCAGTGTTGTAGGTTATATGAGCTGTTCTATCTATGGTTTCTATTGGCGTGTTGTAGGTTATACCTGAGCCGGTGTCGACCTCTATGAGTTTCTCTATATTGGCAGTGTTTTGTAGTTATACCTGAGCGGTGGGTCATGACCATCTATGTGGGTCTCTATATGGCAGTGTTGTAGATTATTCCTGAGCTGGTGTCTGACCACTATGTGGTCTCTATATGGCGTGTTGTTTGTAGTTAGTCCTGAGCTGGGTGTCTGACCATCTTATGTGGTCTCTATATGGTGGTGTTGTAGGTTATTCCTGAGCTGGTGTCTGACCTCTATGTGGTCTCTATATGGCGTTGTTGTAGGTTATTCCTGAGCTGGTGTCTGACCTCTATGTGGTCTCTATATGGCGGTGTTGTAGGTTATACCTGAGCTGGTGTCTGACCTCTATGTGGTCTCTATATGGCGGTGTTGTAGGTTATACCTGAGCTGGTGTCTGACCTCTATGTGGTTTCTATATGGCAGCATTGTAGGTTATACCTGAGCTGGTGTCTAACATCTATGTGGTCTCTATATGGTGGTGTTTTAGGTTATACCTGAACTGGTGTCTGACCTCTATGTGGTCTCTATATGGCGGTGTTGTAGGTTATACCTGAGCTGGTACCTGATCTCTATGTGGTCTCTATATGGTGGTGTTGTAGGTTAAACCTGAGCTGGAGTTGGCCATCTATGTGGTCAAAATATGGCGGAGATGAAGGTTATATCGGTGTTAGTATAGTGTCAGCATACACTTGTCCCTGATTGTTAGAGTGAGGGAACACCTGACCCTGTGATGGGAGTAAGACTTTTACTTTCTTGCTGGTGTTTATTTTAGAAGGTGGTGAGGTGCGTGACCAAGGGAGACGTGGAGGGGGACATTATATGTGGGCCGGTGGAAGATATGGATGGCGCTACTTAGCCCTGTGTCTATGATATGCTAGACTGACATATGTGTGAGACAAACAGACATGTGAGATAGACAGATATGTGACTCCCTTGGTTTTGTGTACTACACAATACAGTTCTGTTTTGCACACTGTATTATGTGGTAAAATGGGCGCATTTATGTCCAAGAGGCCGGTAATATTTTCATGTACAGTAGGGTGGGCCCCCAAGATCAACTCCCCTGTGGGCCCCAGACCCCCCAGTCCAACACTGGTTATGGGTCAATAACTGGCTTAACCCCTTAAGCCGAACACCTGAAAAGTAGTTAATGACCAGAAATTTTTTTTAGTTTTTGCCTCCTTGCGTTTTAACAGTTGTAACTTTTTTATTTTTTCAATGACACAGTTGTGTGAGGCCTCGTTTTATTTGAGACGAGTTGTACTCTATGGGGGAAAAGTTTAAGTTCACTTATAAATAATTGCAGAATATTTTTTAACTTTTTCTATACATTTTTTTTTACACCATTCACATTTCACACTTAATAACTTGTTAGATTAATTCTACAGGTTATTACGGTTGTGTGGATACCTAATATGTGTAGGTTTTTTGTGTGTGTAATGTATGTGCAATTATTTTTTTTTATTAAATATTGATTTTCATTTTATTTCTTTTTTCTTTTTTTTTACACATTTTATGTTATGGGTTGGTTTTTTTGGGGTATTTTTTAAATCCCATGAAGGGAGAACTGTGTTACATTTTTTCTTTACACTTAGTAATGTATTAGCATATTCATATATGCTGATACATTATAATCTGTGTCAGTCTGACACAGGCAGTGGTCAGGACAGCACACAGTCTGGCCTGATCACTGGCTTGTTACACAGACAGTCCTTGGGCCACTAAAGGGCCCCAGTGCTGACTGTGCAGCCGTTCCCTGGGCTCTGTCAGGTCACCAGGTGTTCCGATCACCCGACAGAGCAGGGAAACACTTTGACTGCGCTGCGGTGATGAGCCGTGGCAATCAGAAGGTTAAAGCACTGGGGAGCGGAGGTTTCCCTGGGGCTCGCAGTAGCTGTGCTGGGACCAGGGCTGTGTAGTACAGCCCTGATCCCAGCGCTGCAGCGGTGCCGCAAACTCCGATGTCTGCAGCAACGCCAAAAGACGTCGCTGTAGACGAATGACCTGAATTGCCCGATGTCAAAAGATGTTGGGCGGTCGTTAAGGAGTTAATGACAGAAGACAAAGGGTAGTGATTAATGGCAGTGGCATAACTAGAACTTTTGTCGCTCTGGACTGTTGCTAATTTCACTGCCCCGTTTTACAGACCACACTCATACTTTTCACACCACGCCTCTTTTTACAGGTTTCTCACCCCCAATCATAAATCATAATCATGACTTTAAAAAAAAAAGTTACGACATTCTATTATATGCGTGATAAGTTTACATTTTCATTGCTTCCACTGGGGTAACTTTTTTTTTTAAATAAAGTGGAGTCAGGTTTTGGGCTTTTTTAAATTTGCTTAAACATTTTTTGTTTATTTGCTATGTCCCTGTTTTTTTTTAGGTTGATAAGGTTCTGAAGCTGTCATTAACTGATAAATTGTGTATGTCCTGGATATCTAGTATGGTATGCTGGCACATGACTGAGGAAGCTGCTTTGGAGCTACAAATTCCAAGATATTACACTAGCCATGCTTCAAGATAAGGCCCTGTAACTACCATTAACTGTTTAATGATATATGGTGAGAGAGAGAAAGAGAGAGAGAGAGAGAGAAAGAGGAAAGGATTATTTGATCCCTTGCCCACCAACAAAGACATGAACAGTCTGTAATTTTAAGGTTAATTTTAACATTGAGAGGTAGACTCTCTAAAATATAATTCAGAAAATCACATTGTATAAATTATATAAATGTATTTGCATTTTATTGAGAGAAATAAGTATTTGATCCCTCTGGCAAACAAGACTAAATACTTGGTGGCAAAACCCTTGTTGGTAAGCACAGCAGTCAGACATTTGTTGGTAATCCTAATTGACATAAAACAGGGAAGGTTTATTCTGATTTAATGTCAGATAGTGAGAAAATCATGCATATGTGTCTTTTTATATAGTGTATGTAAACTTCTACTTTCAACTGTATATATACAGTATCTCACAATAGTGAGTACACCTCTCACATTTTTGTAACTATTGTATTATATCTTTTCATGGGACAACACTAAAGATATGACACTTTGATACAATGTAAAGTAGTCATAGTATAGTTGGTGTGCCCTCAAATATGTTAACACACAGCCATCAATATTTTGTGTGGCCAACATTACAGGTTACAGGGAGCAAAACTGGCTACAGGGGACAAAACTGGCTACAGGGGACAACTGGCTACAGGGGGCAAAACTGGCTACAGGGGACAACTGGTTACAGGGGGCAAAACTGGCTACAGGGGGGAACTATATAATATATGTATTACCGCTTGTTGTATTTAAACTGTGAACACGCATGTATGGGTCAAAAAATTAGGAAATTTCCCCTGATTTCCTTAGAGTCCATAAGCATACAACGAATATATGGGACCCAATAGTTAAACAACTATAAATCTTCTTTTATTCCATGTACATATAAACAGCCGAACCATTCCAGTTTTCAGGCTTCATATTGGATAAAACTTAAAGCAATGGCAATAGTAGCGTGATACACAAAACATAGGTAAATACCTTTAGAAGCGCTCTGCGGCGTTCAGTTAGATCGGAGTAGCTTAGACAAACCGGCCTGAATGCTGCACAGATGCAACGTTTCGAGGAAACTCCGCCCCCTTTCTCAAGCATTGAGGAACGGCCCTGGTCTTAACTCTCTTGGGCATGGAGGTCACTAGAGCTTCACAGGTTGAAGCCACTGGAATCCTCTTCCACTCTTCCATGACAACATCACTGAGCTGGTGGATGTTAGAGACCATGTGCTTCTCCACCTTCCGTTTGAGGATGCCCTATAGATGCTCAATAGGGTTTAGGTCTGGAGACATGCTTGGTCAATCCAGCACCTTTGCCCTCATTTTCTTTAGCAAGGCAGTGGTTGTCTTGGAGGTGTGTTTGGTATGTCATCATGTTACTGCCCTGTGGCCTAGTTTTCACAAGGTGGTGATCATGCTCTGCTTCAGTATGTCACAGTACATGTTGGGATTTATGGTTCCCTCAATGAACTGTAGCTCCCCACAGCCGGCAGCATTCATGCAACCCCAAACCATGACACTCCCGCCACCATGCTTGACTCTAGGTAAGACACACTTGTACTCCTTGCCTGGTTGCTGCCACAAATCTGACCATCTGAACCAAAGAATTTTATCTTATCAGACTACAGGACACTGTTCCAGTAATCCATGTCCTTAGTCTGCTTGTCTTCAGCAAACGGTTTGCAGGCTTTCTTGTGCATCATCTTTAGAAAAGGCTTCCTTCTGGGACGACATCCATGCAGACCATTTTGATGCAGTGTGCGGCGTATGGTCTAAGCATGGACAGGCTGACCCCACACCCTTTTAACCACTGCAGCAATGCTGGCAGCACTCATATGTCTATTTTGAAGAGTCAATCTCTGAAAATAATGCTGAGCATGTGCACTCAACTTCTTTGGTAAACTATGGCGACTATGATCTGAATGGAACCTGTCTTGTTAAACCACTGTAAGGTCTTGGCCATCATGCTGCAGCTCAGTTTCAATGTGTTGGCAATCTTCATATAGCTTAGGCCATCTTTATGTAGGGCAACAATTATTTTATTCAGATCCTTAGAGAGTTCTTTGCCATGCAATGCCATGTTGAGTTACCAATGACCAGTATATGAAAGAGTGTGGGAGCGGTAACACGAAATTTACCATAAGACTTGTAACACCAATGAGTTACATGACACCGTGGAGGGAAAATGGCAAATTTGGCACAACTACATCCTCTTGTAGGTTGGTAAGTGGGTAAGTATATACACCCCCGTAACTAGATAGGTTGGTATACATGCCCCCTGTAGGTTTTGAAAATTGTAGATCCCAGCACAGAAGGATGGGGATTGAAACAGATAATAAATCTAAAATAAAGTGGTAATATAAAATAGGTAAAAGTTTTGATAAAAATAAAACTGATACTTAGGAACAAAATTTCAAAATGAAATGAGTCAAGTTTATTAGGTAAAACTAGGGAACAGGATGCTAAGCGTTTCACTAACTCATGGGTGAGCTTCCTCAGGCATCTGTGTCAGTTTTATTTTTTCAAAAATTTAACCGATTTTATATTACCACTTTATTTTATATTTATTATCTGTCTGAGCACCATTATAGTGTTCCAATCCCCATCCTTCTGTGCTGCTATCTACAAATTTAAATTTCTCAACCAGTGGACTCTCCATTGTGCAAGGACAACTCTGAGATGTGTGGAACCATGGCAGTTTGACTGTAAAATCTACTTGTACGTTGTACCGGTACAGGTGAATGGTTGTACTGTACAGGTGAATGGTTTCATCACTTCATATTATTTCTGATTGCTAAATAATATAACACAAGATGCATTTATCCGCTATTTTAACTTTTCAGCATTGAATATGCCCCCTGTAGGTAGATATATAGGCCCCTCTGACTGATTAAATAAAAATTAAAAAATGATACTCACTTTTTTTTGTTCCTAGTGTCCGGCATGAGCAGCATGACGTCATCACACCGATGGGACGCTGCTCCTGACATTTCCTAAGCCAGGATGCTAGCGCCTAAGCCTTAGGCTTCTCATCTAGGAGACTCAGGAGGAATGATAACATTGCTGCATCATGCCACCTGTGCTGCTTACTCCTGTAAGCCATAGGATTTGCCTCTTACGCACAGGAGTAGTCAGTCAGTGGGGCAGGGAGCTGATGGCTCCCTATTCTGCCATGGTTTTTTAAACTGTCTGCGCGTCCTGCGCATACATTTGAAAAGACGCAGAGGTCCGGAGCTGCACATAGATCTGTCACAGAAGGTGGATCACTTCCCCCCCATTTCCTATGCCACAGACTGATGGTATCTACTTGTAAAACTTAGCGGACAGTAAACTTAATTATAGCAGCCAGTGTCAGGCAGCAGCTACCAAGGTAAACAGGATCATGGGGTGTATTAATAAGGGGCATTGATGAACATGATGAGAACATTATTCTCCCACTATACAAATTATTGGTTAGACCATACACGGAATATTGTGTACAATTTTTGGGACCATTGCACATGAAAAATATTGTAGACCTTGAGCAGGCTCAAAAGCAGGAAATGAAAACAATAAAAGGACTGGGTTGACAACAGAACCCAGAAAGATTAGCAAGATTAGGATTATTTAGTTTAGAGAAAAGATGGCTTTGGGGGGACATAATAAATATATTCAAATATATCAAGGGTCAATAGAAATCTATTCCATTCTACTTATACCCAGGACAGTATCTAGAATCAGAGGACATCCTCTATGTCTATAGGAAAGACGTTTTCTAGATAAACATAGAAGGGGATTCTTGTGAGACTGTGGAACGCTCTGCCAGAGGAATTTGTCATGGTGAATTTAAGTCCGGATGCATTTCTAGAGTGTAATCATATAGCAGGTTATAGTGACCAGGATTCTGGAGAAAGGTCGTTGATCCAGGGATTTATTCTGATTGTCAGGTTGGAGATGGGAATCCATTTTTTCCCTAATGGGGGTTTTGCCTTCCTCTGGATCAGCAGTACAGGATAATTGTTACAGGTAGGATGGATTTACTGGACCACCACAAGCAGTGGAATAAGCCACGTCAGGGAGCGGAGTCTAAGGAGCCTCACGATCTTCGCCAGAGCCCGCCACAAGCCTGGTTGGATTTGTGTGGTGGGAGACTCCCAGGTCTGATGTGACTTACTTGTGGTGGCAGCTGGGGTGCAGCATGGTACAGAATCAGTAGGCTAAAACATAGTCAGGACAGGCAAGAAGGTTAGGCAGGTGGCAGGCAATGTGGTCAAGATGAACAGGCATGAAGGTCTCATAAATGGAATAATGGACAGCGCTACTCTCTCTCTTTCAAAATGCCAAGTATAGAACACCAATACTTGACAGCGCAGGAAAGGGCTGGCCAGAAGATATAGGGCTAGCGACTGGTGATTATTAAATCTCAGAGTGCCGGCGTACCCTACACAGCGGGGAAGTGCAAGCCGGAACTTAGCAGGAGACGAAAGCTCTGCAGGACCGGAGGCTGGTGAGAGGGACTGGACGGTGGGTCGGAGCGAGAACGTCTGCGGCCCGAGGTGGGGAATGAGGCTCAACTCCTAACAATAATAGACTGAAATCAAGGGAAAGATGTCTTTTTCAGCCTTACAAACTATGTAACTATAAACCTAAACCAAAGAAATGACATGTAATTTTTTGAGCGCATCCGAAAGACGGTCCCGACAGACACGCAGCGGCGATCACTCATGTGAACTCTGCTGCATGTCTCTCATTGCCAGCAGTGATAAACTCACTACTAATTGTAAGATGCGTGTCTGGGTCCGTTCAGACGGACCCAGACACGCATCAGAAAAGCGGATGTTCACACGGAAACAAGACGCCGTGTGAACATACCCTAAAAACCCACAACAAATCAGATTCAATCCTAATTGCCTATATTGTCTAAAAAGCACCAAAAACGGTGATATTCTTATCTCTTTGTAAGAATTCAGACATACAGTTGTGTGTACTGCAGCCACATGAAACCCCCATAGATTTCCATGCCCTGTTATTTAGCTGCCACTTACATGAAGCAGGGGACTTTGAATTAGAGGTAAAAAACCAGATTACAGATTAAGTGGCACAGTGTTTGCCTCACACAATCACCCACACGTCAAGTCCCACGCTGTTTTGTCGATCTCCTATGAGTCCAGATGTAACTGCTTAATTATTAAGGATCAAAAGGCAGAGCAGTGCACAATAATAGGGCTAAACGTCTCCAAATCGGTGGCTTATTAGCGAAACAAAGAGTAAATTAATCAGGGAATTTTCTGCTCTCTCTTCCTCTAAGTCAGTGGTGATAGCGAGGAAGAAAGGACTGAATCACACACAATGTGATTGGAATGAGTTATATGAGTAAATGCATTATTCACTGGTGTAGCCATAGAGGGGGCATAGGTGGCAGTCACTCCCAGGCCTTTGATCTTCAAGGGACCCAATGCCCCCTCTGCCATGTATGAAGACACCAGTATTAGGGTATGTTCAGACAATAAAAATATTGCAAGGCTACATGCTCAAATATAGATTTACAAGAAGCGACTTGTCACTTCTAGATATGGGTTCTATACAGAAACCAAGTTGGGTAGTTGCAAGTAGATTATCCCTATAAAATCGCATAAATCTGCATCCAAAACCTCAGCAATGTCTGAAGTATAGTAAGAGAAAATCCAAAGAGAATTTCTCAAATAGAAAATCCATCATGTGAACATACCCTTAGTTCCTGACCAGACGTTTACCCCCCTTCCTAACCAGATTTTTCTTTGTCTTAGTACATGCGGGTTTCAAAGCTAAAACGCTTTCTTGCACTTGGTTATTTTACTAGTTGTTTCCCTTTTTGACTTGATATGTTAGGCTTTATTTTTATGTAATTTTTACATAAAAAAAGAAGTTTTTACTTTTTTTAACACCAAAATTGCGTTAAAATAGGTTTTGTAATTGTGTCACTTTTCCAGCACAGCCATTTGTATATAGGTTTTATAATGTCCTATGGTCATCAGATGTGGGGCTAAAGGTTGCAGTTTGGACTGTAAGGCAAAGTTCACACGGCTAATTTCAGGGCGTACTGTACGCCCCGCAATTTTGCCGGGTGTTCGGGAATTATCTCCCCAGTCGTACAATACGGTCATATTGTACGCTCGGGGAGAGGAGGCGTAATCCATAGTTCTCTATGAGAACTGTGGATTACCGTAATGATTGGGGCGCATTTTGCTCGTATTAGAGCGCAGTACGCCACGAAATACGTGGTGAAATGCGCCCCAATTTAAGCATTGTGAACATAGCCTTAGTTTTAATTTCAATAAAATGTTATTTTGTGTGTGGGTTTTTATTTATTATTTTGTTTTATCCAAAAAGACCTTAAGGGTACATTTTAACATCACTTCCCCCTAACCCCCTTTGATTTCCTCTATAACTTGAAGTGATACATTAACCCCAGTTACATGGAAAACTGCAGTGTATGTAAACTTCTGGTTTAAACTGTATATCGTACTGTATGTAAAATTCTGGTTTAAACTGTATATCGTAGTGTATGTAAACTTCTGATATCAACTGTATATCCCTTGCACTGACTGCAGATCTGGTCGGGGTCTGGTAAGACCCAGCAGCTCAGACACTTACTGAGTCTCAGCGGTCACGTGACCGCAGGGCCAGGAAGCCAACAGGCTTCCTGCCTGTCTGTAAAGACAACACTCATTGAGCGCTGTATACACAGCGATTGGAAAGCTGACAGCTGCATAATTAGGGAAACATATATGAACAGGGTTTTCTGGCATACTTTGAGCAAAAAAACTGTTTTAGCCCTGTCCGACAGATGTATGAATAGTCATACATCCAAACTTGTTGCATTCTGTGCCTGGATCGACACCTTGCAGGGGTGTCTCGTACCAAATTCTGAGACGCCAAAAGAGGCGCAACGCTGGCGGTACAAGTCAGACCAAGTTAAAAGTGGTCTGACTGAGGCCAAAGTTCTCGTAGACAAACAAGAATTGCCATTAGGCCAAAAAATATCGAACATTTCTCAACTAATACCACTAAAGTAATAACAACTAATTGATAATTATCAAACTATATAAAATTAAATATAAAATCAATATAAAATTAAGTAATATAAATTATTTTAAAAAATTGTTCATCTTCCATAAATCCCATTCTCAATCGGGTAGTGATGGAGTAAGCATAGTATTATCAGTGATTGCAAACACAACAAAGCATATTAGAAATAATAGAAAAGACGTTATAATAGCATGTCAGTGAATAGAAACTATGGTAGTGATCTTGCATGGCGCACCACAAGTCTCAGCGAGACCTGACGTGTGCCAGCTATTACCACATGTAGAATACAGCCTGACCCATTGACCTAAATTATGATGTATGAAAATTAACATACAATATAAAAGTATTAAAAAAAAGTATTTTGTAAGATTTTAATTATAAAAAGCAAACAATGTAAAAATCAGAACAAAATTTTATTGTTAACATAATATATTTTACATTAGAAAAGCAACTCAGTTAACTGCTTTTATCTCTATAGAGAAGAACGGAAGCTCCTAAACGTCAATCATGCTGTTAAATGTTTCTCTTTCTTCTAGGTCACAATGCTCTCCCTGTGTCAGTCTCATTTTGTGCAAAGGAAAGAAAAACAGAAAAAGAGGGGGCGCACAATAGTGAAAGTACATATGAAGTGCAGTAGATATGACAAATGGCAATCTTGCTCACCTTAGGGAGTTGTGCTGGTAGTGTAGAGGCACAACTCTCGTAAGCGCATAAGGGCTCTCCGTCCAAGCCCAAACCACGGCAGCTGCAGGTCTCTATCTCCGAAACCGCAGCGGCAGCAGTGGATGTGAACAGCAAAGGCAGAAAGAAGTTAAAAACATTGACCTGTCGTTTGTTGCAAAAGAACACCTCGATTGAGGCAGTGAAGTGGTGTTAAAAGATAAAGGTTTTTTATTTTATAAAAGTTGTTAAAAGAGTGTAAACCTTAACACCATAAAAACACATTAAAGAACACACTTTACGCGTTTCACGCCGTATACCGGCGCTTCCTCAGAAGTATGTGTTACAGGTAGCCTCAGAAAAACATGACAAATTTAAAAAGAAAGATACTGTATGCTCTTATTGGTCGAAAGGTACACTAATCACAGTAGGAACAACATATAGCATTACTACGTATAGGACTCAGAGACCAATGGAGAAAATAGGCGGGTACTTTTAAAACAGGTTAGAATAAAGGAAGAAGCTCATTGGCTAAGAAGGTGGCGGGAGATATGTTTAAACCAATCAAAATAGGAGCTATATAAGTCTGTATCGTCAATGGGAGGAAGCTCTACAAAGCCAATAAGTGGGAGAGAGACCATCTATAGACATCTATGTGACGGCAAACCAGGCCAATGACGGGTGATTGGACTGGAGGGCAAATGTGAATTGACCAATAACAAAAGGGCCAAAATGAATATTAAATTGTCCTATGTGAATGAAACAGTAGGAAAACAGAGCGAGCGGTTCGTCCTATTAAACTATATGGGACTATGCACTCAGCTCATAATAATTCAGAGTAGAAGAGGCTCGTCTAAGTCAACAAATAGACAAGTGATTGATTCGTCACATAGAAGAGAATGGGGCTAGGAGCTTAGCTCATGATTGGTCAAACTAAAGGAGGCACGTCTAGGACAGCCAATAAAAAAAACGAGCAGTTTGTCCCATTGAAATATATGGGGCACGGCGCTCGGCTTGTGATAGGTCAAATTAAAAGAGGCGCGTCTAGGAAAGCCAATGAACACATGAGCGGTTCATCCCATAGAAATGTATGGGGTTAGGTGCTCGACTTGGGGTTGATCAAAAAAAAGAGGCGCGTCTTAAAGAGCCAATGGGGGGGGAACGTGCTGCAGCGGGAGATTGAAATTGGACATAATAAGTAATAGAAAAAATAGACGGCGCATTAGCGACTTGTACAATAGGGCTATATGGCATTAAACGCTGAGCTCCTGATTGGTCAGGAGAAATGGGGGCTCAACCAATATTGACCACTAGTAGAAGAAACTATTTCTTATGGCAAATAACCTGTAAAAAATACATGCAATCGAATATAATGTTACACCACAAATACATGAACCAGAGCATTAAAAATTAACTAATTACAATGAAAAAGGTGGAACATTAAAACAGTTTAATAAATAAGCTCCACCAATTCATTCAGGCCTTTTAGATTAATAATTTGCAGTCTATACATCCGAAAAGTTTCTGTTTCTTGGAGCAGTTGGAATCTGTTAGTTTTATCAGATGGCACTCAATCTACAGGGGTGATTTTCAGTTGTGTGACGTCCTGATTGTGGACTTCTTTGAAGTGGCGAGCAACACTGTTTATGTCACCCTTTTTGATGCAGATACAGAGGTAATATGTTGAATTGTTCGAGTAGCAAAGACAGCTCCCATATATGTTATTGAATGTTCTTGTCACTTACAATATGTGGGCAGGACAACCGAAGCACTACACATTCGCCTAAATGGCCATCGGGCATGCATCAAAAACGGTGACATAAAACAGAGTGTTGCTCGCCACTTCAAAGAAGTCCACAATCAGGACTATCACAAGCCGAGCGCCGTGCCCCATATATTTCAATGGGACAAATTGCTCTTTTTTTTTTCCAAGTTACGAAAGATTTATTGAGAAACAATGATATTTTCAAACAATCAAACATTGTCAAAGATATGAAAATGAGCAAAGAAGGTGTTCAACATGTACCTATAAAATACACAACATACATCGATAATAAGAATAAACATCGTATAATCATACGGAAAATGGGTGCATGCCCAAAAGCTGCCACATAGAAAATGATGGATCCTATGCGGTCTGGTTCAAGTAGCAGCTGGTGGGGGCTAATAACATAGTGGAACAGGGACAGTACAGAAGGGACATAACAAATTATGCACAAGGGTCACTCCTACAAGACATACAGAGACAAAAGGGGAGGAAGAGAGGGAAAGGGGAGGAGAAAGAAGAGAAAAAAAAAAAAAAGGGGGGGGGGGAGAAGGAGAGAGGGGATCGCCCTGTCCCCTACCCAAGGGGCAAATTGCTCGTTTTTTAATTGGCTATATTAGACGCGCCTCCTTTAGTTTGACCAATCATGAGCTAAGCTCCTAGCCCCATTTTCTTCTATGGGACGAATCGCTCACTTGTCTATTTGCTGACTTAAACGACCTCTTCTACTCTGATTTATTATGAGCAGAGTGCATAGTCCCATATAGTTTAATAGGACGAACCACTCGCTCTGTTTTCCTACTGTTTCATTCACATAGGACAATATAATATTCATTTTAGCCCTTTTGTTATTGGTCAATTCACATTTGCCCTCCAGTCCAATCACCCGTCATTGGCCTGGTTTGCCGTCACATAGATGCTTTGAGCGGCTCTCCCCCTTTTATGCTTTGTAGCTTTTCCCCTCCCATTGAGATACGACTTATTTTGCTCCTATTTTGAGGTTTAAAATATTCCCGTAACCTTCTTGCCAATGGCTTCTTCTTTTTTTAAACTTTTTTAAAAAGTACACCCCATTTTCCCCATTGGCTCTGAGCCCTTTTTCTAGTAATGCTATATGTTTTTCCCTACTGTGTTGATGTACTTTTTGCCCAATAAGAGCAACAGTATCTTTTTTTTTAAAAATTTGTATGTTTTTCGAGGCTACCGAAAAAACATCTTCTGAGGAAAGCCCCGGTATAGGCGTGAAAGGTAAATGTTTCTTTATGTGTTTTTATGGTTTTTAAGGTTTAACTCTTTTAACAACTTTTTTTTGTTTAAAAAAAACCTTTATCTTTTAACCCATTTCCTGCCCATTAAGGTGTTTTTTTTGCTTGGGGCGGGTCAACATTTTTATCTTAATTTCAGTTTTTTTGTGGTTAAAATGTTGCAAAGATAAGTAGCTTTTGTCCCAATCTAGTTAAAAACTGTAACATTTGGGGGGGCGTGGCTGAACATGGCGGCGTGAGGACGCATGTATGAGAGCTCCTCTTCCTCAGCGCAATTATCCTGCTGGAATACCGGCCTTCAAGATGGGCAAAGCCACTAAAAGACTGAAAAACAAACCTGCTTCTCATCCCCCTTTCCACGAGGAATCGGGCCTTCTTCACCGCTCGGCTGCGTATAAGCCCCATCCCCCCGCATTTATTAAAAAGAATGAAATAGGAGCGGCAGGGCCGGGACCCCCGGGGAAAAATTTGTGGGGGGAATACGTTGAGCCCAGAGCAGGGGAAGGGGAAACTAAAGGAATTTGTGGGGAATCAAATTTGTGGGTAAAAAATGTGGGGGGGGAGAACCCCAAGAAAAAAGGGAGAGCCCAGAAGAGGGGAAGGGGATAATTGAAAAACTTTTAATTTTTAAGGGGGGCTATTATCTATTTATATGTGCAGGGGGGCTTTATTTTGTTTTGGCAGGGAGGGGCATTTTCTACTGTTATATGTCGGGGGGGACTTTGGTGCGGGGGGGGGCCTTTATCATTGTTTATGCGGGAGGGGGGCCCTTTTTTTTCGGGGGGGGCTTTTTCTTTTGATACAGGGGGGGTTTTTACGTTTTTGGGGAGGGGGGCTTTATTATTTTATGTGCAGGGAGGGGGGCTTTTTTCTATGAAATTCGGGGGGGGTTTAACATTTTTTCGGGGGGGGGGCCTTTTACTGAAACCCCTTTTTTTCTGTTATAGTGCAGGGGGGTATTATTACTTATATGGAGGGGGGGGGGTATTATTACTGTTATTGTGCAGGGGGGGGGTTATCTATTTTTATGTGCGGGGGGGGGGGATTATCACTTTATATGTGCAGGGGGGGATTATTAGTTATATGTGCGGGGGCTTTTATCACTTTATATGTGCAGGGGATATTATCACTGTATTGTGCAAGGGGGGGGCTATTATCTACTGTTATATGTGCAGGGGGGGGGTATTTTATAATGTTTTATGTGAGGGGGGGGGCTATTATCTACTGTTATATGTGAGGGAGGGGGGCTATTATTTTATGTTATATGTGAGGGGGGGGTATTATTACTGTTTTTGTGCAGGGAGGGGGGCTATTTTCATGTTTATGTGCAGGGGGGGCTTTATCTACTGTTATATGTGCGGGGGGGGGGCTATTATCTATTTTTATTGTGCAGGGGGGGGGGCTTTTATTACTTTTTACGTCAGGGAGGGTTAATTACCTACATATGTGCTGTGGGGCCTATAAGCTTTATATACCGTGGGGGAAAACCCCCCCCCAACCTGCCCATATACCCACGGGGGGGTCCATAAACCCGCCCTATACCTGTAGGGGGCCATAAACCCGCCCCTATACCCGCTGGGGATCAATAAACCCGCCCCTTTACCGCAGGGGACCCAAACTCCCCTAACCTGCTGGGGGATCAATAACCTGCCTATATCCACAGGGGGGTCCCTAACCTCCCCTTACCTGCTAGGGGACCCAAACCTGCCCATATACCTGGGGGGGTCAAATTTAAACCCGCCTATATACCTACAGGGGGATCCATAAACCTGCCCATTACCCACTGGGGGTCCTAACCTCCTATATAAAATGGGGGGATTAAATTTCTATACCCGCAACCCCCAAGGATATCCCCCCTTGGGGGCCCATATCCTGCCCCCTTAACCGTGGGGGAAACAATAACCTCATTACTTAAATAAAAATTGGGGCCACCTCTGGGGGAAAAAAGTATTAACCCCTATGGGGGGGTTAAAACTTTTGGGGGGACCCCTTTTTCCTTTAATGGGGGCACATAATTTATCGTTAACCTAACACGAAGGGGTGTTAAGGCCTGGACAAGCTTATAAATTAAAACGACCGCGGCTATGGTTTTTAAGGGGGGTTTTAAGGCCTCAAGCGATTTTAAGCCTTACAAATACTCCGGGGGCTGTTTCGGGGGAGGGGGGTTGGGGGGCATGTTCCCATTGTGGAAAAAACCCCGGTTGAGGGGGCAAAAAAATCCGAAAGCCGAGCGGTTTCTCATGGGGGGAAAAACCCCGATTTTGGTGGAAGTTGTTTCCCAGGTGTGGAGGGGGAAAAAACCCCCCCAAAGGTCCCTTTGGGGAAAACCCCGTGGGGTCCGGGAAACCATTTTGGGGGTTAAATTTTTTGGGGTTTAACTTCCACGGCCCCTGGGGAAAATTTTGAGGGGTGGGAGTGTATTGGGTAATTGCTTTGAGTTTTCTTTTCCCCGGTCATTCGACCCCCATCCAAAAAAAGGAGGGGTTCTGGGGAACAGCCATTCCCACCTCCTGGTTACAATTAACCCCTTATCCCGGCACAGAAAGGGGTATTTTGCCTTTTGAAATTTTGGGCCTTGGGGGCGTAGGAAATCTCCCTTTAGCTGCCCAAAATACGCCAGCACATTTAACAGGGCAGGGCACTGCATCACCCGGGGTCCATAATAAAAGGCAACCCGACACCTCCCCCCATCAGGGGTTAATTTTTTAAAAGGACGGGGGTCCCACTATTGCAAAAAGCAAGTAGGCATTTTACCTCCCTCTGTTTTCATGGGGTTCCCCCCACAACAAGCCGGCACTCTGCAATTCATATCCGCAAGTGGGATCCCCCGAAAGGCACAACCACAAGCCGGAATTTTTATTATTCCCAAATCCCAAAAAGTGGGAAACCCTGCACCACAAAACCCCGCAAGCGGTTTTCACCACAATTACAAACCTGCAACCCGGGATCTGAAATTTCCCCTAAACCCCCGAAACCAGGACTCTGCAATTATTAAACCCCCGCAACCAGGGACCCTGCAGTACTAACCCGCAGGCAGGGACTCGCAATTACTTACCCCGAAGCGGGGATTTTGCAATTACAACATCCGCACCCAGGGTTCTGGAATTAAAAAACCCCCGCCGTCAGTAAAAAAACCGCTCCAGGGACCTGCAATTAAAAAATCCCAACCAGGGACTCTGCAATTACAAAACCGCAACCAGGGATCTCAATTAAAAAAACCCGAACCAGGACTCTGAATTACATATCCCGAACCAGGGACTCTGCTCCCCAAAAATCCGCTGCAGGGCCATTGCATTACTAAACCCGTAGCAGGGACTCTGAATCTAAAAGACCCACAAGCAGGGATGCTGCAGTACAAAGCCCGCAAACAGGGTAAATAAAAATTACAACCCAAGGCAGGGTTTGGAATCACAGGCCCCACCAGCGGGACCCTCCAGCCACACCGTCCCCGGGTGGGAACCCTCAATTTACAGAGTTCAACAGCGAGACCCTGCTTTTCCCAAATCCCACAAGAGGAACCCTGGATTCCTCAAACTACCACGGGGCCCCACGAACCACCAGCCCGCAAATAGAAATTGCGAAAATTGCAGTCCCTGGGAATGCCCCCTCGCAATTCCCCTTGCATCCCCGGGCTTTCTCTACAAAAAGGGCACAACACCCAAACCCCCCAGGAGGGGGAACCCCCACCATGGTCCTAAAAGCTCTTCGTGGGGGGAACCCCCTATCTGCGACACCAGTGGCGTTCTTTCAGCCCTTCCCCTAATTTCCCCCCATCCCCTTTCCCCCCCAAAACAGGCTGCAATTTCCTCCTGGTCGACCCCCCGATGTGATCCCCCCAACCATACGCCTTAGGGAAAATCCCCCATCCTCGACCCTCTACTTTTTCCCCCTCCACCACCTGCTCCCCTCTGAGGCCCGCGCACAACTCCATCCCCCGGCTGCTTCCCCCACTGGAGGATGATAAAAAGGCCATGTGGGCTGTGGGGCCTCCGCAAGTAATAAAGATCTCCCGCCAAGTCCGACATTCCTCCAAAAGTCAACAGGCCTGGAGAAACAAAGGAGTTCGCACAATTTCGCTCTGCCCTGAAAGTCGCCCTTAAAGGCGAGCCCTGAACAAGCAAAAAGTCCCACAGAGGCCTCCATTCGTCTCCCCAATCACCTCCAATGCCATTCTCAGCAGCTTTGCGTTGCAGCAACAGCTGGACGACTTTGAAAATAGAAGTGAGCAACAACTTGAGAAAGAGGACTACCTAATCGGGGCTCCTGTGATCTTTCCCTTTTTTTGCCCTTATCTTCACGACTACTCGTAAGGGCCCCCAAATGCCCACATTAAAATTTGACAGGGCACAAGGCCCTTAGACCTACCCCTTGACCCCGACCGGCCCCGGATGTCATCTGCATTTTCACTTCTATGCCAAAAGGGAAAGAATTTTAGGCAGGCTGGGCGCGTCGAAAACCCCCATACAAAGATCCCCAATCTTATACGCAGGACTTGTCCCAGACACATCTAGAAAAGGGGCGGCCCTGAAGCCCATTGGAGATTTTAAAAGGATGAGGCTCTTAATGATGGGGTGACAAAACCATTGTTCTCGGTCTCCACAGATATCCCGGCATTTTAAAAAGATATGGACATTGGGGATGTAACTCCCCTCCCCTGGCGCGCTGTCGTTTTCCCTCCAAAGGCCCTATCAGGAAGGTCCGTCCCGCAGGTCTTCCCCCCAGGGGAGTCGTCGGCCCCCGAGAAATCGTTCCAATTCTTCCTCTCTCTCCCCCCCGGGCTACCGATGTGTGGGGAACTTCCCTTTATTTTTCTCTTTTCCCATCATCAGTTGGGACGGGTTTTTTTGGGGTGGTACCCCTTGTTTTCTCTCCCCCCCTGATCCCATCGGGAGCCTCAGCCATTCTAGATTTGGGGGCCCTGGGTTGTGCCTTATCCGGTCATTAAAGGCCCTCATATGCCCAATTTGCTTGTTAGGCAGAGCTTTCTGTTTGGGGTTTGTTGCTCATTGTTTTTCCCTGGGGTCCGAGGTACATGCATTAGGGGGCCTTTTGGGGGGTTGCCCCCTGTTATGTCTTATGTGGGTCTCCGGGGAGCTGCGCCACTCTAAAAAGCTATGCCCGTGCATGGTGTCAGCGAAAACACCCCTCGGGTTTCCCAGCACCTATTTTTTCTGTAAAATTGGAGCTCGTTTGTGTGTATGCAATGTTTGTTCACTATTTTCCCCCAAATGGGGCCCGGTCCGCGGGGGCCTTGACGGGGCTTCCGGGACTACACTTTCCTAGTCTTTTTTCTAGCCTTTACACCGCTTGTACTTAATTATGTTTAATATCTCTCCGCCATACTTAGTCGGAGTTGCTAGGTTTTTTTCTTTCTCCCATTTTCCCCCCCTTCTTCCTTCCTCTTCCGTTAGGATGGGGGGGGTGAGGCATCCCTCCTGGCCGCCTTGACCCGGATCTCAGCTCCATTGCCCATCCATGGCAAAAAGACCTTTGTTCCTTCAAGCAAGGGCTTAAAAAATCCCAAGAAGGGGAAAGATTCTTTACCACTTCCTCACTAAGGTAAAGATAATTTGTCCCGAAAACATTTCAAATCAGGTCACTCCCCCCCCTATACGCAACAAATACTAAAATATTGGCCTTTCCATTGCCGGAGCCCGGTCCGGGGGGGCGCCATTGGGATCCCCCAAATCATGGCTCACCAGGTTTTGAGTGTCAGGTAGCCCCCCCTGCACGGGTTTTTTATTCTATCCCACATTGCAGGCCAACCTTTTACCTTTATTAATGCCCCCACACCTAACTTGGCCAGGCCTTTTCTTCCAACCCTCCTCGATAAGACATTTGGTCCCTAAAGGAACAGTGTTTTTGTGGAGACTTCAAACTACCAAACCCGTGCTTGACCCTCCTCCGGAAATCCTCCATACCATATCGCTCCACCAAATTTGTTAAAAAAAAACCCCTTTGGCAACTCCAGTTTTGCGATGCCGGGAATTTTTAAATCCTGGGGACGGGACTATGTTTTTTTTCCGCCCCCCGCCTCTACAGCCGGGTGGATTATTCTGCTTTTACACACATTCTTCCGTGGTCCTTTTACATCCCTCGGAAAAAATTTATGGCCAGTGTACTGTTCTCTCTGTTCCAGCGCTGAAAGCCAAAAAGGTTTGGGACTTAAGAAAACCTCCTGTTGGATTCCCCCTTTTTGGTCCTGGACCTCCGGAAAAAACCATAAGCACTTTTTCCCTAACCCCTGCAGACACAACCCCCCAAATTTTCAATGGGGACGCTTTAAAGTGTTGTAAAGGGTTTGATTTGGATGGTTCCCTTTTGAAGAGGGAGAGACTACAACTTAAAAAGTGCTTAAAAAAATTAAGCTCTTTAAATTGAGCATAAGGGGCCCCTCAGCGGAGAATCTCGAAAAGTCCGGCCCCCAGATCTGAAAATGAAGGGTATTCTTAATCTTCTTGGGACGCTACCCGAAAATTGGCGGAGTTTTTTCAATTGGAAATAAAAGTGGTAGTTTCGTAGAGTTTCGCAGTAGGTTTCCCCCTTCATATCTCAAGTTCAAAAAACCCCAAAAGGGTTTTTTGGTTACCCACCCAAAAAAATTAGCGCCTTTTTCTCCTTTTATTCGGACCTCTATAATCTCACGACCCTGCTATCCCCCCCCAACTCCCCTGTATCCCTTCCAGTGCCTTTCCCCCGATAAAATTTTAACCCCCGGGAACCCCTTCACCCCCCAGAGCTCGATTTGGCTATTAAAAGCCTCCTGGGGGAAGACCCCTGGTCTTGGGGGAGTACCCCACCAATATCATGCTAATGTTACTTAAAATCTCGCTAAGCTTTTGCTAGCAGGCAACCCTCTCTTGCCGGGCCCTTTATTCACCCTGACCAAGTGGGCTTTGCCCCCTTAGGAAACCCCCGTAACCCATCAAAACCCCCGACTTTAAACCCGTAAAGCCCCCCACACAAATTCCCTGATGGCCTATCATTAGAAAGCCCAAAAGGCTTTTATAGGATTTTCCCGGCCCTCCCCACTGAAAAATTTCCCCCAATTGGTTTTGCCCCAACCTATTTCTAAAATTATGGCCCTTTACCATTTCCACTGCCAAAATAAACTTAATGGTCCCTTTCGAGTCCCCAATTCGCAAGGCACGCGGCAAGGGTGCCCCCCTTCGCCCTTCCCCTTTTATTTTATTATGGAAGGGGGATGGCAGCGATCCCCGCCAACCCAACATCACAGGATAAGAAATTGGGAACCTACCCATAAATCTCTGCATTTGCAGTGACCCTGGTCTATGTTACTCCCCCCCATTTCAATGCCCCCCCCTGTGTTGGTTTAGAGGGTTTAGTCGTGGTCTAATTTCAAAAAATTATATAGCGAAATCTGAAAACCTTTAAAATAGGGCTAGCCCCAGCCGTATTATGGGTTTAAAAAACCCCCAAATATCCTTTTTTGGCCCTCAGATGGGATTCCCATTGGGGGTAAAATTCCGCCGGTGGGCCCAAAGTGGTGTCCTCTAATTTTTAGCCCCCACTCCCTCTATCATTTAAAGATTTAACCTGGAATAAACGTGAGTTCCATGGTTCGGTAGAGTTAATATTCTCAAGATGACCCCATCTTTTCCCCGCCCTTTTCTCCTTATCCAGACATCCCCGCTCATAACCCTCCCCTTTTTCGGAAGCGTCTGCAACGAACTTTTACGGGCTTTGTTGGGGCCGGGGAAAATCCCAGATTATCCTCTCTACCTCACCCGAAATAAGGAACAGGGGGGTTTAAACTTCCTGACTAGAAGATACTACCCGGCTGCCATTTTTCCGGGGCTTAGACTTGATATTCCCATGACGACAAGTGTGGTTGTTGGCCCGGGAGTTTGTCCATTGGCCCTGGGCCTCCCCTTTCCCCGGATCTGGGACTCCTTCCTTGGCTGACAAATTTCCAAAATCATTTCCTTAGTCTCCCTTTCCATTACCCCCTCCCATAGGTCGGCTGTAACTTAATCGATAGGAAGGGGCCTTTCTCCCCATCTTTAAAACCCAGTATTTCCCCCCGGGGGTGTCTTGGAATTTGCAGGAAACCGAACTGAAACCCCTTTGGGTTTTATAACTTCTAATGAGGCAAGGTTTTCCCCTCCCTTTTAATCCCTTTCCCGATAATTTACGCTCCGCCCCTAACGCGCACTTCAAATTCGCACAACTTCGACACTACTTTGATTCCATTAAGCGAGTGGTGAACTTTAATCGGCCCCTATCTCCATTGGAGCAGCTGTGTCTGCTTGAAAAGCCCTCGAGACATTCCATCTCTTGCTTATACAAAGAGTTAGTCTCCTCACAACATTCCTCATTGCCACCATATTGTGCGGCCTGGGAATCTGAACTGGGGACATGGTTCTCTACCTCCCAGTGGACTAATTGTTTTAGACTCACCCACAAAGCTGTCATTGCCTCCAAGTCCCAGGAGACGTGTTTCAAGATATTGTCTCGATGGTACAGGGTCCCTTCCGCACTACATAAATGGTACCCATCTGTGCCTGATACTTGTTGGCGTTGTAGGAGTGCGGTGGGCACCATGTCCCATATATGGTGGGATTGTCCTTCACTTCGGGGCTTTTGGGAGGGGGTTTACAGGGTAATTCAGGAACTCACAGATGTACGACTATTTTGGTCCCCCGAAGCCTCCTTGCTGTTCATGTTTGATGTTAGGATCCCAGCCTATAAAAAATCTCTGTTGCGTCACCTCCTGCAGGCGGCTAAAACAGTGATACCCCGTCACTGGAAATCTACGAGTGCACCCACTATTGATGAATGGTTTGCGGAGATTTCGCACACACATCGAATGGAGGATCTAGTAGCTCATACCCCGGCCCAATCTGACATTGTGTCCAAAACCTGGTTTCATTGGCTCGCTTTCCAATCCTCACCACTCTTCCGTACGCTCACTACCTGATGCAATATCTTTCTCTGCCCACAACCTCCTAACTATGGTTGCACTTCGCGTTGAATCATAAATTGCTACTCGCAGATTGCACTACATCATCTCATTCTGGGGTCTCGTCTGCTGGTGTATGGGTCGCCGGGTTCTGTCCTCGTCCGCAATCCCCTCCCCCCCTTTCCGGTCTTTCCCTCCCACCCAGGACCCCCCTTTTTATTTTGCTTATTCTCGTGGTATACACTGTTTGTTACGTCAGGATTTCAGTATCTTAAACTGCTCGCTATGATATATTATATATTTTTTTTCAAATTAAAAAAAAAGCTTTATTAAAAACAGCATGAATACAAATCGTATTACACTTGATAACAAAGATCACCTTCTATCAAAATATCGCGAAAATGCGTTACATAGATCAGACAGTCAGAAATCAAACACGTTTGGAGCAAAATTCAAACTGAAATCTACAGTCGTAAAGACATAATCAATCTGTGTGCTCTCTAAAATTTAAAGCCCCTCAGCATAAGAGAGTCTGCACAATCAGATGCAATGATACACAGATTCGGTAGCCTAGTTTGACAAGCTATAGAAATTAGGCACATTCATTATCAAATGCAAAACAGGTTGGAGCTCAACAGATAGTAGAGAAAGAAACAATGAATCCAAAAGAAAAGAAAAGAAAGGGGCCGGTCGGTCTCACCGGAAAGAAGGAAAGACAGATTTTGTCAGCCATTCACCATCCCCAACAAGCAAAAGGTGAACATGAGGGGGGGAGATAAAGAGGCACCATCAAAAGGAGGATCGGTATAGATCAGACTGACAGAAGACCAACCAGTCCTCCCAAATTTGAAGGTGTCTTAATGCTAATTGTGGAGAATCATTTCTAAGCTCTTCCATGCGCTGTAGAACATGGACTTCTCGCAGCCAGGAGGAGACCGACGGTCTCACTGTGGACCTCCATAATCTCGGGATGACCATTTTTGCTGCCAGGAGGAGAAATAAGATAAGATGAGACCTGAGAGTGTGAGTCGGGAGAGGGACCTGAAAAAGGAGCAACACAGCAGGATCGTTTCGGAGCCTCAGCCCTGTAATTGAGTGTATAAGCTCTAAAATTTGTATCCAGAAGGGCTGAATCTCAGGACAGCCCCACCAGACATGGGACAAGGTACCCACGTGTGCTTGGCATCGCCAGCATATATTAGTGACTCCCGGGTAGAGTGAATGTAAGAGTGCCGGGACTCTGTACCAACGGGTAACAATTTTGTAATTAAGTTCCTGGGCTTTTACTGAGACAGATGATTTGTGAGAAAGGAAGAATATTTTCTCCCAGTCCTCCGCCTCGAGGGTCCCTCCCAATTCCCTCTCCCAACTCGTCTGAAAGGGGAGTACACCCACTACAGGTGGCTGTAACAAACCATAGATCTTCGATAGGACACGTGCCCCAGAGGAGCCCTGCAGGCACCACTCCTCAAACGGCGTAAGAGGCCTGTGTAAGTCCAGTGGGGACTTGAGGGCAGCATATAGACTCCTAAGCTGGTAGAAATTAAACCTAGGGAAATTTGTTGTTGCAGGGTCACCCACAAGTTCTTGGTAAGTCTTAAGGGAGGTGTCAGCAAGCACCCTCCTAAAAACTGTAGAAGGCGGGGAACGCCCCAGTACCCCAACCAACGCTGTTTCCACTGACTTCGGTACTGCCGGGTTACCTATCATGGGTGTACATGGGCCCCCTGGACTAAACAGAATCATTTTTGACGGATATTTCCTACAAACTAAAATGGAGGTCCTAGTCACCAATGGAACACGCTCAACGAATTTTTTTGCCATATAGGTAGCTGGAAGCCAGGGTAATGCTGACACTGGGGCTCCATATATTAGCGACTCAAGCTGTACCCAAAGTTTCTTAGATACATTGGAAAAAGAATCCAGAACTCGGGTCATTGTTGCTGCAAGGTAGTATGCATGTAAGTCGGGAAGAGCAAGGCCACCTTCTGTCTTGGGCCTAACGAGAGTAGAATACGCCAACCTTGGGCGTTTCTGGGCCCATACAAATTCCGAGATCAATTTGCGGAGGGCAGTAAAGAAAGTCTTAGCTAGCACTATAGGGATGGTTTGAAATAGGTAAAGAAGGCATGGGAGGACATTCATTTTTATAATGTTAATACGCCCAATCCAGCTGAAATCCCTCTTATCCCACTTCAAAAGGTCACAACTCAACATGCTGAGCATAGGCGCAAAATTTAGGTCATATGTCTTGTCCATGCGTGCAGGGATATGTACCCCCAAGTATTTGAAGGAGGACGTGGACCACGAGAAGGGGAAGGAGGACCTCAACTGCCGCATAAGATCGTCTGGCACATAGAAGCTTAAAGCTACACTATTGGACATATTAATTTTATGCTGGCTAAAGGAGCCATATTGTTGCAGGGTCCTAATTGCTGCCGGTAGTGACTCCAGGGGCTCTGTCAGGTAGAGTAACAGGTCATCCGCGAATGCCAAGCACTTCACTTGCCGTTCAGCAATTCGGACAACTCGTATAGAATCATCCGCTCTAATAGCTTGCAGGAGGTGCTCCATTGCCAATATGTAGAGCAGAGGAGACAGAGGGCATCCCTGCCTGGTACCATTGCCTATCACAAATGGAGAAGAGAGCTCCCCGTTTACTCTAATTTGCGCCTGAGGAGAGTGGTAGAGGGCAGATATTCGATTTAGTATTGCCGGTCCCAGGCCCATAGATTTCAGTACCCCATGCAAGAAAGACCAATCAACCCGGTCAAACGCCTTTTCGTCATCCAGTGAGAGTAAGACGCAGGGAAGATTGACAGAATGGATATGTTGAAGGATGGTGAATGTTTTCAAGGTATTATCCCTCGCCTCCCTGGAGGGAACAAACCCAACCTGGTCTAGGTGTATAAGCGAATCCAGAAGTGGGCTAAGCCGAAGTGCAATCATTTTGGCGAAGAGTTTAGCATCCGTATTTATGAGAGAAATTGGGCGGTAACTTGGGCATAGGTGATATATCATATCTTTATATGATGTACTATTCTTTCTTGTTTGGCCGACCAGACCTACTGTTCTTTACAAACCTTCTGTGCATCTCACTGCATATTATGTTTTGTACCTTGACTGCTGTATTCTCTTAATAAAGCTTTTGAATCGTAAAAAAAAAAAACATTTGTATTCTGTTAGGCTATGTCTACACGGCAACTGTTAAATGCCGTCGGAAATCAGACGGTATTTTACAATAACCGTACTGCAATTTTTGGTGCGGGTTTGCGCTGAAAAAATGCAGTTTTTTTCAGATTTCGTCCCTCCCTAGTACATTGAACTGTACTAGATTACGGCGGATTATAGAACATGTTCAATAAACCGGCGGTTTGGAAATCCAACAATAGAAAATCCAAGCTGTATAGACTACAGCTTGGATTTTCTATTGTGTTCTATGGGACATTGGTTACAGTTGGATTTTTGAGGATTCTAAATACTGAATCCAGTGTAGTGAAGATGGGGCCTTACTTCTCTTCCCTACACAGATTAGTACAATTCTTTGAGTTGATTTTCCAATGAAAAATAAATTATGTTAATAAATTTTCATTCTGATTTTTAGATTTTTGTTTTTACAATAGAAATCTTACAAAATATTTTATTTTAGACTGTTTTATTGTATGTTAATTTTCGTTCGTCAAGCTATAGGTCACTGGGTCAGTAGGTCAAGATTCTGCTTTCTTTAAAAACTTTTTATAAACTTTTTAGGAACATTTTTTCACCCAAATGTTTTTAGTTTTCGTTTTACTGCATTAAATGAAATTAATTTTAATCAGATGGTGATCAGTTTTGAAATTTAATTTTGCTGCAATTTCACACTGGGACCTATGGTCCACCAAGCAAGATCACCACCATAGTTTCTATTCACTGACATGCTATTCTAATGGCTTTTATTTTATTTCTAGCCTGCTGTCATGTGTTTGTAATCACTGATAATACTATAATAGCTTTGTAAATACCCGATTAAGAATGGGATTAATGATAGATGCTGTATTGGTTTTCTAATTTTATATGACTTGAATTATTATTAATGTTATAATATAGAATTGAATATTAATTATATGTTTAATTTTTTAAATTTTTTAGACTACATAATTTTACATAAATTTAAACTTATTAAGTTATTTATATATGTTACTGTTATTTGTATATATTTTGATAATTGATAGTTAGCATGACCCAAACTATCAGGAATTCTGTAGCGCACCAACCATTGTGCTTACAATGCAGCACATTTAGGCTTTGCACCAACATTACCCCACCTACGAATCGCAAAATGTAAGACTGGTTCATACATACTGGCGCATTCTACACTTCTCTAAAGATATTCAGAATTGGTGTGTCTGCGCCAAGTTCATACATATTTTATGAGAGCTATGAAATGGTGGGGTGCATTTTGGGCGCCAAAATACGCCCAGCAATTGCACTGTGTGAACATACCCTAAGATAAGCTGGCATATTCCCCTTGCCAGAAAGAAGTGACATCACTTCTTTTTACTTGTGCACAGTACGCCGAGTGGAATACGCCAGCTTATTTTAGCACTTTATGATTTTACCATATTTGCAGGGCGTACTTCAGGAACATTGCAGCACAATTACGTGCCACAGTACACCCCGCAAATATGTTGTGTGAACATACCCTGATTAATAAATAAATGACCGGAACGACCCCTTTAAATATTTCAGGAATGTAAGGTTGGTATGGGTTGTAGTGCCAACTGGCGCTGTTGATGTTTTTTGTCTTTCTGGGTCTATGAAGATCACAGCTATGGCAACTGGCACCCTTCTCTGTAGCGCTGACATCGCTGTGCCCAGTCAGTATCAGTAGACATGTTGGCCAGGGCTGCTGAGGAGGGCTGCGTGCACCCACACAATTGTTGTAGGGTGGCAGATGCCTATTATCAGAGCACCCTGGCAGATAAAAGAAGGTGTCAGGGCTTCACCCTAGTACCAGGACACCTGGACATCATTAGTCAATGACAGGAGCACTCCTCCAATCTTATAAAGTAATGGCATAGTGCGAGAATCATTTATCACTTCATGACTGTTGGGTTCCGACCTCTAAAATGGAGGGAGCGCAGGGCTGGGTGTATTCTCAGGGTGGTACCGAGCAGCTCCAGATAAGCACTGTGGTCCCTTCATTCACGGCATCGCTGCAGGGTCCTCCTACAAATTCAGCACACAGGGGACCTGATCTGTCTCCTATGTTACCCTCTGTCCATCCCACAGCATCAGCACCCTCCTCTCGTACAATACAGACTCATTGTCACTAGGGGCCACATCAGCATTATGGTTGCCCTCAAACGGTCATTAGCGGGTGACTGGGTAGGGCAGTCAGAGCTGTGCCTGTAAGGTGGGGTGGAGATGCAGACCTCCAAATCCCAGATGGTGCCCGTTCCCTGTGCTGGTGCCACCACCTCTGAAAATCACTGGCTACATTCTACAGGGACAGTGGAGAGCAGTTCCAGACCTTTTCCATCCCTGCTTGTGGTATCTAAGCTCTTGCAGGCCACAGAAAATGATGAGGAAGGCCAGATTTGGCTCGTGGGCCTTGAGTTTGACACAAGCTTGTAACCCGCAGTCTGTGGCTATCCATAAGCTCAGCACCCACCTCTCCTAAAATACTCTGTGCTGCTGGGGACCCTGCTCATTTTACTACATAATCCTCAGTCTGTGCCAGGCTCGGATTGGCCCACAGGGGAATAGGGGAAACCCCTGGTGGGCCCCTGGGCATGGTAGACCCGGAGATGTTTTTTTTCTCCATATACATTCTCAAAAGAGGCAAAAAAGCAGAGAAAGAGATGCAAAAAGGAAGAAGCAGAGTATAGGATTAGAGATGGGCGAATTGATTCTGCTGAAGTGGAATTCGTTTAGAATTTCAGGAAAACTTCGGTTCGGAACTAAGTTGAACTTTGGGGTACTTCGCGTGAACGAAGTGTGCTTTTCATTGATACAATGGCTGTGGGCACATGGCGCTACATGGGGCAAAGAACTCTGGGAGGAAGAAGGGCATAGCCTGCATGACATGTGCAGAGATGAAGCCAATCAGAGACCGGCGGGATTCTGTGACGTCACCGCACTATATAAGTCCGGGCGCGACGCTGGGAGCTCATACCGCTCCACTGTACTGATCAGGGAAGGTGCTGCCGCGGCTGATTGTGATATCTCTTACTAAAGAACTCATTTTTATCCAGCGATTTTTGTGGGGTGTCTCAGCTTGTCTCAGAGACTGTTTCTCTTAATGTTTCTATTTCTGATTTTTTTGGGGTATTGGATCTGAAGTCCATGTGGCGTCCAGTGCAGCTGCATATACATTTTAATGCTATCTGCTTCACAGCACATTGAATATCCAGGGGGATCTAAGCCTGTTCCTGTTGTATTCATTTAAAGAAACAGCGTTTTTACAATACAAATACCACTTCATTTTTGGCTGCTCAATTCTTTGGCGCAATTTACATCCAGGGGTTAATTAAGCGCTGTTCTGCTGCTGTGGTGACTAAAGAAACCGTCTCTTTCACCGGCAAAAAAGACATTTTGCCTGTAGCCTAATTCACAAGCGAAGGTTAATTACAAGTTTTCCTCTTGTTGTGTAGCGTAAAAAACACGGCATTGTAACACGCTACAAGGCTGGTAGTTTGTGGTTGCTTAATTCTTTTGCGCAATTTACATCCAAGGGTTAACTAAGTATTTTTCTGCAGTTGTACTCAGTAAAAGAAACTTTCTTTTTCACCGCCACAGAAGAAATTCTGTAGCATAATTCATATCCGAAGGTTAATTAAGCCTTTTTGTGCTTTTATATCCAGTAAAATACACAGAGTTTTTAAACGGCACATACAAGTCAATTTTGTTCTGCCCATTTGTGGAGCGCAATTTATATCCAAGAGTTACCCAAGCTTCTTAGTGGGTTCATTTGGAGTCAAATACAGGGTGTGCATTTATCATATACAGATATCTTCATCAAACAGTGCCTGTACATTTTAGAACAAACAGTATGTCAGACAGAGAGGTGGCAGGCTCTTCGCCTGCAAGTGGAAGAGGCACAAATATTCCTGGAGCAGGCCCAGGTCGCAGCACAGCAAGGGGACGTCGCAGCAGGGGTCACTCGGTGAGGCCAGAGCTATTGGTATCATCTAGCGGCCGTGTGCTGACCAGCAACCCAATGGTTCTTGATTGGTTGACTAGGTCATCCACTTCCTCCCAGATGACATCTGACAACCCCAGCCAAGAGTCGGTGGGAACCTCAGACACAATCCTTAGTGGGCATGGCCCGGGAGGGGGTCAGCGGCCCTCATCTGTCCTCAACCTGCCTCTGTCCCATCCGGTTCCCTCAGCCAGAGATCTACTATGTGGTCTGGACTCAGCGCCACTATATAGCGAGGATGAACAATTTGAGGAGGGCAGTCAGCAGCTACTTGGTGCGAAGAACTGGGGCCAATATCGCCTGCTTCTTGCAGTAGGCGGCAAAGTATAGATGTGGAGAGTGGCATGGGAGGTCATGTTGTGAGGGGTCAGCCTCTGCATACCAAGACCGGTGATGAGGACAGCAGTGACGATGAAACACAAATAGATGATGATGTAGCCGACCGCACTTGGGAGCCGGGTGAGGCAAGGGCTTCATCATCGTCAGGAGAAGAGGGCGTCAGCTTGCGCGTCAGGCAGCGGCGCAGCCAGCAAGTGGGTCGTGTGGCCGTGAGTCAGCAGGATAGCAGCAGTGTGAGGTCGGGAGCCAAGCGGCCACGGGGTAAAAAACCCGCTTCGCAGGTCCAAGAAAGTAGCGGCACAGGGGCTCAGCGAGGCAGCGGCGGCAGTAGTCACTCAGTGCGGAGCGTTGGCGGTAAAATCCAATACTCAGTGGTGTGGCAGTTCTTTGCTAAGACACCGGAGGAGCCGAATATGGGTATATGTAGAATCTGTGGGCAGAAAGTGAAGCGTGGCCAGGGAGCTAACGTTGGCACCACGGCCCTGTGTCAACACATGCAGCGTCACCATCCGGTGGCCTGGGAGAAACGTGGCTCAGATGTGGTGGTCCATCCTGCCGCCGCAGCAGCAGCGCCCAGTGGCATGCATGCCATTGCAGCCAGTCAAGGCTCCACCACCTCTGCAGAAGGGAGCTGTTTCTCTTTGACATCATCTCCCGGTCCAGATGCTCCTGCTCCTCGCTACTCATGGCGCCAGCAGTTGTTCAGCGAGGCGATTGCAAAGAGACAACAGTATGCGTCCAACCATCCTAAGGTGCAGCAGCTGACCGTGCTCCTGTCCAAGTTGTTGGTACTGCAGTCCCTCCCTTTCCAAATGGTGGACTCTGCACCATTCAGAGAACTAATGGCTTGTGCCGAGCCGAGATGGAGAGTTCCAAGCCGTAATTTCTTTTCCAAAAAGGCAGTACCAGCACTTCATAAATATGTAGAACAGAAGGTGGGTCAGTCCTTGAGCTTATCGGTTTGTTCCAAGGTGCACGGCAGCGCGGACGTCTGGAGCTGTAACTATGGTCAGGGCCAGTACATGTCCTTTACGGCCCACTGGGTGAATGTGCTTCCAGCCCAGGCACACCAACAACTTGGACAGGAGACGCCGCTTTCTCCTCCACGTTGTCAAACTGCGGCTCCTGCGCCAATGTCCGCCTCCTCCTCCTCCACCACCACCACCATCTCAGCCTCCACAAGTACTGCTCCATCATACCACATGTGTAGGGCACAGCGGTGTCACGCAGTTCTACACCTAGCTTGCCTCGGCGAACGAAGTCACACAGGGGAGGAACTGCTCCGTGTCATGCAGCAAGAAATCGATGTGTGGCTTTCTCCGCGCCAACTGCAAATCGGAATCATGGTGACGGACAATGGGAGGAACATGGTGTCCGCGCTGCACCAAGTAGGGATGGTCCATGCGCCCTGCATGGCGCATGTGTTCAATCTCGTTGTGAAAAGGTTCCTGAAGTCTTCCACCGATCTTCAGATTCTGAAAATGGCCAGGAAACTGTGCATGCACTTCATCCATTCCTACAAAGCCAGGAACACCCTCCTCGAGTTGCAGCGGCAGAACGGCCTCCCCCAACACACTCTGATATGCGATGTTTCCACCCGCTGGAATTCCAGCCTGCACATGTTGGACCGACTGTATGAACAGAGAAAGGCCATTAACGATTTTTTTGATGATCCAGGCGGACAGGAGTACTCCCCTGTGTAACTTTGATGTCAGCCAGTGGCAGCTCATGCGTGACACCTGCCGTTTGTTGAGGCCATTCGAGGAGGCCACGTTATTTGTCAGTCGCCAGGACTACGGGATGAATAACGTCATTCCACTGCTTCATGTCCTGAAACAGATGCTGAAAAATCTGTCTGGGCAGGGGACTGGAGACGTGGCGACTACATCTCGTGGCCACATGAGTCCGGTGGGGACTGAAATGGAGGAGGAGGAGGACATTGGAGCAGAAGCATTGTCTAGTGAAATGAGTGGATTTTCTACCCAGGTGACAAGAGAGGAGGAGCAGGAGCAGCTGGAGGAGGTGGATGGAGATGAGGAAGACGAGGCAGATGACCCGCAAGCACCGTGGCAGTATACAGTGGAAATGGAGGCAGGGAGCCCCTCGGAGTCACTTGTGCAGATTGCCTGCAGCATGCTGATTTGCCTGGCTAGTGACAGCCGAATAGTCAGCATCTGGCAGAGGGATGACTTCTGGCTCTCCACCCTATTGGACCCTCGCTACCGGTCCAAAATGGGAGCCTTTTTCCCAGCTATTGAGAGGGAGGACAAACTCAAATACTATAGGGAAATCCTCCGTAGTCAGTTGGCCGCTGCCTATGTGCGGCATCGTTCCTCCTCTGACAGGTCTGACCGGGGGGTTCCTCAGCGCTCACGTACTACTGCCGCAGCTGCTGGGGGAAAAGGTGTGGGGGGTGGGGGTAGGAGCAGTACTAATTCCATCAGCAGCAACCTAAATCTGGAGTCACTGATGAGCAGCTTCCTTCACCCGCCTAGTGAGGAGGGTAGTCACCAGCAGCAGCAGCAGGACCTGGAGCAGTCCCTGAACCAACAGGTGGTGGCCTACTTGGACAGCACTCTGACACCCCAGTTAGAAGATCCGCTGGACTACTGGGCAGCCAAACTGGATGTGTGGCCGCAACTTGCCGAGTTTGCAGTGGAGAAGCTGTCCTGCCCGGCCAGTAGTGTGGCATCAGAGCGGGTGTTCAGTGCGGCGGGGGCCATCGTTACCCCAAGGAGAACCCCGCTTGTCCATGGGAAATGTGGAACGACTGAACTTTGTCAAGATGAATCAGGCGTGGATCGGCCAGGATTCCACACACCAATGCCTTAGGCGTCAGACTACATCAGCCATGACGCCTCACCCAAACTGTGAGAAATGAGTCTGGGTTCAAACTACCTGCCTCAGCCACTAATCTGATGCCGCCACCCGTCTGATGCCACACATCTGCTGACAGTTTCTCCATCTGCCACCAACCATCTTTACCAGGGACTGGTATTGCCACCCACCTCCACACTCTGTCATTGTGCCACTCTATGACCTCATGCTGCTGCTGCCGTGACCTACACACTGTGTCATTGTGCCACTGTCTGACCTCATGCTGCTGCTGTGGCTGCTGCCGTGACCTCCACACTGTGTCATTGTGCCACTGTCTGACCTCATGCTGCTGCTGTGGCTGCTGCCGTGACCTCCACACTGTGTCATTGTGCCACTCTCTGACCTCATGCTGTTGCTCCTGCCGCCGTCACCTCCACTCTCTGTCATTGTGCCACTCTGTGGCCTACTACTGTTTTGCCACCTCCAGAATGTCATTGTGCCACTGTCTGACCTCATGCTGCTGCTGTGACCTCCACTCTCAGTCATTGTGCCACTCTGTGGCCTACTACTGTTTTGCCACCTCCAGAATATCATTGTCCCACTGTCTGACCTCATGCTGCTGCTGCCATGACCTACAGACTGTGTCATTGTGCCACTCTGTGGCCTACTCCTGTTTTTGCCACCTCCATAATGTCATTGTGCCACTCTCTGACCTCATGCTGCTGCTGTGGCTGCCGCCGTCACCTCCACTCTCTGTCACTGATGTTGCCACCTGAGCTCTCAGCTTGTTTTTTTCCAGCTGTCGCTGCCATGACTTTATCAAGCTACATTCCCCCTTCAGTTTTTTGGTCAGTTTTGCCCTCTTAAGTGCCCAGGGACTTTGTTTAGTGAAGCGATTCTAAGAGCGGCGGCAGTCATGTGCGTGTCATACAAAACACAACATTGTATGAAGACCAAACCAAGCTCCCTCTGCATATTTAAGCATGGCACATCGTTCTACAGCACCCTGCAGGCTCTGTGCTGCCTGGAAATAGCTGCTTTTTAACGCGAATCGTCCCAAAGTAATTCGGACCGAAACTAATTTTGTCGGAAAATTCGGCGAAGTGACCGAATCGAATTTTTGAGAAATTCGCCCATCTCTATATAGGAGGTATGTACAGTCATTTACAGCAGCTGTAGTGTGGGCCCCTAAAATAAACTCCACCGGTGGGCCCATAAAACCTCAGCTGGTGGGCCCCAGGCATCCCAGACCGACACTGGTCTGTGCCCTCCCACCGGATCAGCACCCTCCTCTCCTGAAATACTCTGTGCTGCTGGGGACTCTGCTCATTTTACTACATAATCCTCAGTCTGTGCCCTCCCACAGGATCAGCACCCTCCTCTCCTGAAATACTCTGTGCTGCTGGGGACCCTGCTCATTTTA
>JAODAL010029687.1:0-51212 GCA_025379985.1 Phyllomedusa bahiana
GTCATGCCATTGTCGAGCTATGCTGACTGCAGTACATCCCACAGCGGCTGTAGGGTCCATGGGGGAGAATTCTTAGAGCAAACATGATGCTCAAGGTGGTCCCACTAACGCTCAATTGGGATCAAGTCTGGGAAACTAGAGGTCATGTTAGTACTTGGAAGTTTTGGACATGCTCTTCCAACCAAGATCAAAACATTTCTCAGTCATTTCATTGTCTTGCACTTAGGAAAACAAATCAGCACGTGTGGACGTGATCTGCAAGAATGGATTTATACCTATACTAATCAGTTGAGTGCCTTTCATGTGGATGACTGGGACAAAGGATGGATTTAAAAACATTCCCCAGACCAGAACGCTGTCACCCTCCGTTTATGTTCTTCCAGAAATGGTTTCAGGGTGTTTTTTGCTCTGGTATTTCTTGCCCAACATCCCAACCTCCATCTACTCGATGAAATAGAATGCGACTCGGATAAGGCAGCCATTTTCCGATTACTGGAGGTCCAATTCGGACACTGCCATGAAAATTTTAGTCTTTTCTGCTAGTGCAACATTAGTCAGCAGAGGTGCAATGCCCATCCATCTGTACAAGAGCTCCATATACAATAGCGTTCACGCACAGTCATGCACCTTCATAACGGGGTGCTGCACAGTTTCTATGGCATGTAATCATAATGGTGATATTTGTCTATCCACGATATATTCTCAACACAGCAGCATGCAAACCGTTCACAAACTGCCATTTCAGAAATATTGCCCAAAAGTCAATTTTCATCCCCTGTTTTGCACCAACAGATATGTCTGTAGAGAATCACACATACTGAATACTCACCAAGCCAGCTAATGACATTTGACATTGGCAGTGCATAGCTCACAAGAAGAATCAAAAGTAAAGAGTGGTCATAATAATGTGACTGGACTATGTGTATATACAGACACACACCATGTGTCATGTTTCAGGTTTTGTCAAAATTACTTTAGCAAAAGTTTCTGGTTCACTTGCTAGAGTATGAAGAGAAGATATTCAGTGCAACTAGGATCTATTGGGAACTATTTCTGCTGCTTTTCATCTTCTGGCCAAGAAATAAAAACAAACAGTCTGAAAAGAAAGAGTAAGGCCATGTTCACACGGCTTAAAATGGGCCGTATTTCGGTCTGTAATTACGTGCCGGAGTGCGCAAATTACGGGCTGAAAACGGCCCATTCATTACGGTAATTCACAGTTCTCATAGAGAACTATGGATTACGTCTCCTCTCCCCGCCCGGCGAATCCGGGAGATAATTGACATGTCACTTTCTAGCGGCGTATACGCGCCGCTAGTAATGACTGTCTGTGGGCCGGCGAAGTGCCGCCCCCCCCCCCCCCCCGCTCACTCCCCCGCTCCCGGGGACACGGCGTAATTGCGGGACGTAATTACGTCCCGCAGTTAAGCCATGTGAACCTAGCCTAAGGGCGCGTCCCCACTGCACAGGACAAATACGTCCGGTATTTCCCCACGGCCGCGGGGGTGGGGGAGGGAGGCGGCTTTTCTCCGCGATGAGCAGAAAAGCCCTCCATATTGACATGCACAAATTCCGTCCGGAAACCGGACAGAAGAACGTGCATGTTCAATGTTTTGCAGCCGGACCGCGGGCGGAAAACCCGTGCAGTGGGGACTGCTGCACGGGTTTTCCACAGAGCACCATTGTGCTCGTTTTCGGACGGTTTTTCAGGCGGTCTGAAAAACCGGCCGAAAACCCGTGCCGTGGGGACATGACCTAAGATGGTAATTTAGATCATCAGGGATTCCCTGCACAACAGTGGAAAGCTCCCAATTCTAGGAAAAATTACAGATAGTAACGTGCCTGTTCACAAGTTTATTCACCGGACCCGCGGCCGGACAAACCCGTGCAGTGGGACCGCTGCAGCGCCGTTTCCCAGAGCACCATTGTGCTAGTTTTCAGACGGTTTTCAGCGCGTCTGAAAAACCTGCAACCACTGAACAACTCGGCCGACAAACCCGTGCAGTGGGGGACGAGAAGCCTAGAGACGTGTAATTTAGATCATCAGGATTCCCTAGCACAATCGTCGGAAAGCTCCCAATCTAGGAAAAATAACAGATGACTCATAACTCCGCAGACACTCAGGTCCACAATGATGTGATCACGTGGTTACACTTTGCAACGTTCCTACCTAGCAAGAGATCAGACACCATGTGCAGGAACAAACTTGGAATACAATGTAATCAGGTTATATGTTCCTAGGGGTCCTATACAGTATCTGTTTGTTCTTCCATATGTAGGTGTAACATCCGAACAGATAACCCATGCACCTACACATCCAAGAGCCCTCACACTTTTTACTATCTCCAGCTGTTAATGCATACTCCACTTTATTATACGCCAAAACTAGCCAGCATTACAGGTAAAATGCAGGATTTGTCCAATTATACAGCTTTCCTGTAACAATTGAGGGTACGTCTACACATCAAGCTTTAATAGTCGATTTTTGACGTGGTCTGAAAACAGACTGTAACCCAACTCCATAGACCTAAATAGAAAATCCAAGCTGTAGTCTACACAACTTATTTGTCTTATTTCAAAACCGATGGTTTTGTAAAACCTTGGAACAGGTTCAATAATTTTTGTACTATTCAGTTTAATGGGATGGCTGAATCTGAAAGCCGTTCAAAAAGGCTGCGCAATGAAAAAAAAAAAAAAAAGTGTATAATACTGTTCAAGTACCGGTTGAATTATAATTAAGAATCCAGCCAGCATTTGTAGTTCGTTGTGTGGATGCAGCCTGACTTTGGGTACATATTCGACTGTTAGAAAATGTATTAGTTCAGACTAGACATTGCCCTGATTACTAAAAAAAAAAAAAAAAAAAAAAGTATAGGCCGTCATCCAAATGAACAAAAACAATCATGCACATGGCCACTTCAACAGCGGCAGTTGATCGGTGTATGGGCTCTACATTCCGGGTATTTAAAAAGGGGGAGAAGAGGTTCTTGACCAAAAGAACCTTCATTTTTACATAGTGCTGTATATGGACAGAATTGGTTTAGTTTTGACAACTAAGGGGGGAGTTGTCTACCTTCCACCCCCCTCCCAAAAAAAAAAAAAAAAAAAAATGGGAGGTCACTGCTGATTGGCTGCAGCGATCGCATGCCACTAACTTATATCACTGTTCAGAAGTGAACAGCTTCAAACAATTATGCAAGTAGAGGCACATAACCACTGCATCCAATCAAAAGCAGCAGTGGTGATGCACCTATTTGAAATGGAGAATGTGACAGGAGAGATAAACCGCTGAAATTGGAGTAATGGGACTAGAACCTTATTTTACTGCGGGCCCAGGACCTAGTAAACCGTTTTTTTGTTGTTTTTTGGAGGAGGGGGATTTCGGGGGGAGGAATAGACAACCCCTTTAAGATACAATAAAATTCCAAATTTGAATGCAAAACTAGTTTCTGCCAAGAACTGTAACAAATAGTGTCCGAATATTCCACATGCACGCTCTACATCTGCTCGATTGTTTTACAGATGTCAGCACTTGTATCTTTTACAGTTGTGTGCTTTAGCTACTGTTCTTTAACTTTTAGCAGTTATTACTAGAGAGAAGCTTCTGCATTGCAGTAAATCATCTGTACACATGGCTCACAAATGGGCAACAATGGGTTGTCTTGATTTGCAGTGTAGGTTTGATATTTGCACACAGAAAAAAAATCCGACATATCCGTTACACAGAAGCGTCTAACATTGGCATTCATTACTCATCAGGTTATTATGGCAACCATTAAATGTATACATCGTATCTGTTCGATGCCCTAATTGTTTATAGGCTATTAATACCACTGTATGGCATTCCTTACACATCACCATAGGTTATTATGACGTCTGTTTAAAAGACATCTCCTGAAAAGCTCATGACCTATGCATTAAATGGTTGCTTGAGACATGTCAAACACTGGCATCCATCAGCCCATCTGCTTGCAGGTCTAAAAAACGAAAAGTATCACCTACAGTGAAGGAAATAATTATTTGATCCCTTGCTGATTGTGTAAGTTTGCCCACTGACATAGACATGAACAGTCTATAGTTTTAAGGTTGGGTTAATTTTAACATTCAGAGATAGAATATCCAAAATAATATCCAGAAAATCACATTGTATAAATTATATAAATTAGCATTTTGCAGTGAAAAATAAGTATTTGATCCCTCTGGCAAACCAGACTTAATACTTGGCAAAACCCTTGTTGGTAAGCACAGCAGTCAGTCATTTTTTGAAGTGGATGATGAGGTTTGTGCACGTCAGGAGGAATTTTGGTTCGCTCCTCTTTACAGATCATCTCTAAACCATTAAGAGTGAGGCCGTCTCTTGGCAACTTGGAGCTTCAACTCTCTCTGTAAGTTTTCTATGGGATTAAGGTCTGAAGACTGGCTAGGCCACTCCATGACCTTAATGTGCTTCTTTTTCAGCAACTCCTTTGTTGCCTTGGTCATATGTTTTGGGTCACTGTCTTGCTGGAACACCCAGCCACGACACATTTTTAATGTCCTTGCGGAGGAAAGGAGGTAGTCACTCAGTATTTTATGGTACATGGCTCCATCCATTCTCCCATTGATGCAGTATAGTAGTAGTGTGTCCTAAGCAGAGAAACACCCGCAAAACAATGGTTCCACCTCCATGCTTGACAGTGGGGATGGTGTTCTTTGGGTCATAGGCAGCATTTCCCTTCCTCCAAACACAGCGAGTTGAGTTAATGCCAAAGAGCTCAATTTTTGAATCAGCCGACCACAGCACCTTTTCCCAATCACTCACAGAATCATCCAGGTGTTCATTGGAAACTTCAGACGGGCCTGCACATGCGCCTTCTTCAGCAGGCGGACCTTGCAGGCACTGCAGGATTTTAAACCATTATGGCGTAATGTGTTACCAATGGTTTTCTTGGTGACTGTAGTTCCAGCTGCCTTGAGATCATTAACAAGTTCCCCCAGTGTAGTTTTAGGCTGATCTCTCACCTTCCTCATGATCAAGGATACCCCACGAGGTGAGATTTTGCATGGTGCTCTAGATCGATGTTGATTGACAATCATTTTGCATTTCTTCCATTTTCTTACTATTGCACCAACAGTTGTCTCCTTCTCACCCAGCGTCTTTCTTATGGCTTTGTAGTCCATTCCAGCTTTGTGCAGGTCTATGATCTTGTCCCTGACATCCTTAGAAAGCTCTTTGGTCTTGCCCATGTTGTAGAAATAAGACTGACTGATTAATGGAGTCTGTGGACAGGAGTCTTTTATAAAGACTATTGAGATAGCTGTCTTTAATGCAGGTAATGAGTTGATTAGGAGCATCTAACTGGTCTGTAGGTGTCAGAACTCTTAATGGTTGAGAGGGGATCAAATACTTATTGCTCTCAGCAATACACAAATAAAACTTCTACAATGTGATTTTCTGGATTTTATTTTTAATATTCTATCTCTTAATGTCAACATTAACCTACCCTTAAAGTTATAGACTGTTCAAGTCTTTGTCAGGAGGCAATCAGCTTGGGATCAAAAAATTATTTCCTTCACTGTATGATGTCTGTCACATCAATGGGCGCCTCTATGTACATTTAAACATAGCTTTTTCGTTTTTTTATTCTGGATGTATATTTGAAAGGCAGTGTGAAAGTAGCCTGCACCACTCTGAAGTCAGCACTTCTGTAGTAGCACTGCAGTCAAAAAAATGGATTAAAAAGAAAATCCCTTACATGAATACATTTGTTTTTAAGAGATGTTATTGCTGAATACTCATGTTACATGACATCTCCTGTTTTGATCATTCGGTTTCCAGCAAAAGTTTACATCTAGGACTCAGCTCAGGTGTAAAAATGACAAAAACTTTAAATACACAAAATAAAGTTCCAATTTTTAACAGCTGAAAAGCAAGTCTAGCACATTTCTTAGCAAGTAAATCATTAGTATTCTGTATAAGAAAATGAGGCGACATCAGGGGAATATTTTATTTACCACTAGGCACTTATGGGCCTAGGGCGGCACTCCTCAATCGAAAGAGTCAGCATAGATTCCCCCCCCTCCCCCCCACCTCCCTTCCAGCAGCTGAATGTCCAGCCTGGCAAGCTAGAGGGCATGGAGTTCAGTGCCACTCTAATGTATGGGGCAGTAAGTGAAGGTCAGGCAGCACAGTTGCCTCCTTTACAGAGAACTCAAGATTGAGCGCTTTAGAAAGCCTCAGCTGGAGCACACTTTAGAGGCTGGGACACAACGGAGGGGTAGAGGCACTGTCCGTATGGCACTGTGCAGCAGTTCAGGAGCAGAAATCTGCCTGCTGTACTGTCTGCTGTGTTTCCCCCTCGATGATGAGGCTGCTTATCAACTGAGGCTTACATGGTAATCAGGAACATTTTGTGTGCCTGTACATGTATGTATACGAGCGAGCATATGCGTACATTGGTGTTGTTGTGTGTGTGTGTGAGTGTGCCCCATCGCCCACAGCTGACACCCAGCTTTCCTAGGGTAGGGCATCTGGTTATATGCACGGAGAAGTGGGGTATGTTACCCAGCTTTTCCCAGTGGGAGTTTGCCTATCCAGCCCCAGGAAAGCTGGTTCAGGTCATAATCCCCCCAGCAGATACCCAGCTTTCCCACTAAAAGAAAAATAGGTTGCTCTGGGAGATGTGGCATCACCCAGCCTTCCTGGACACTGGGTAGCCAATATAGGTTTGCATAGTTTTTTTCGTGAGTTTTTCCTTTTGGACTACATCTGATTCATTAGACTACATTGGATAAGCGCTGTATCTTTTTCCTTTATAAAATAGTCAGTGAGGGATGTAGTCAGGGAGTGTTTATTCAAGTAAAGTATTTTTCGTGTTTTTGTTTTTTTATAACCACCTAATTCCAGACTTAGTAATGAAATGTCATCTGTCAGATGCTTTTATTACTATTTCTCGGGCTTGGTGACAGTCAGGGGTCTTTTTTGGCACCCTATGGCTGACCCTAACCCCCTGTCACTATTACTCCAGTACCCAATGCACCAGGTTTACTGGGAAGAGCTGAGTAACCACCAGAAGCGGACTTTCTAATGTGATGGTCCACCTCTGGAGCACCTGCGGGCTGGTAATTTTAGGGTGGGAATGGACCAGTACCAATGGACCTTCCCATTCTGATAGTATCAGGCTGCAGCTGTTGGTTGTACCTAAGCTGGTTATGGAAGTGGGAGGGGAGGCACACCTCTCGTATTTATTTTTTAAAAACCTAAAAAAAAAAACACAGTGTTTGGTCCCCTCCTTTTCATAACCAGCTATTGTAAAATTGATAGCTGCAGCCTGATGCTATCCGAATGGGAAAGTGTATGGATTTTGGATTCTTCCCATCCTAAAAATACCAGCTTGCAGCAGCCCCAGGAGCAGGACTTCAGATTAGAGGGTCCGCTTCGGAGGGTTACCTGGCTCGTCCCAGTACTCCTGGTGCATTGGGTACTTGGGTAATGGTGACAGGGGGTTAGCGTCCGCCTTGGGTGACAAGAACCATCACCTGCTGACACCAAGTCTGAGCAATAGTAATGAAGAGGCTTCTGTCAGACACCTTTATTATGAAGAGTGGAAATAAATGGTAAAAGAAGAACATGAACAAAACCACAAAAGCACCTTATTTAAATAAACACTCCCAGACACCTGACTTCTTTGGTTGAATCCATTTATTTGATAAAATGTTCAATCTGAAATAGTCCAATGGAGAAACCAGTGAAGTAAAAGAAATCGGACAAAAATTATGTTAGTAGTAAAGTCCATCGCCTGCATCCTCTGAAGATCATGACTGCAGTTTATCTTCTGGGGGTGCAGGGTACAGGCCACAGCTGCAGCAAAGTCTCCAGTGGTTGGTCCTCTGTTACCCTTCACAGGAGATTATGCCTGTAAGCTGTAGCTTGAACCCCTTCCCCCACTATTGTGTTATATATCACCAATCATCCTATAGCCCCCTGACCTCCACTTATCACCTCATGAGGAGTTCATACAGAGGTGGGAAGAGCTAAGGAGGTGGTAGAAAAGTGAGGGGGCCTGAAATGTTAGTTTGGTAAATTCTGCAGGGATGAGTTGTGGCCAGGAGAAGTCATCATGGCGGTCTGGGCAGGATGGACAAGGAAAGGGAAAGAGAACAACTCCAGCCAGAGAAGACATCTCCTGCGAGTCCCTGGATGTAACTGCACTGTAAATCACTAACATATCTGCAGAGCCTGTGTACACTGGTAGTAGTATTGATCCTAGTATAATGGTTAATACGAAGGAACAGTATGGCAGAATTATTCAGTCACAATGTGGTGGTGATATGTGGTCATGGCATGGTGGTATTATTCAGTCAGTATATGATGGTAATATGTGGTCATGGTGTTGCGGTATTTGTTTCTTGTATAGCAGTACTACTGATAGTATTGGTCTTTGCATACTAACTGGGTTATTTGCTCTTTGTACAGCAACATTATAAAGTAACTGTATGACTATCATTTAGAGGTATCTATAGAGCATGGTTTTTATTTATATGACATACAGTATTGGAAATAAATACATCTCTTTAGACATCGGTAACCCCATTGTTTGGCAAAGGTCTGCTGGAGGAAGCTGGGCATGATTTTTTTTCCCTACTTTTGTTTTTCCCTCCCTGCATTCCTAGAGCCATAACTTTTTTTCCCATATACATGGGACATATACATATGAGGGGTTTTATTTTGCGTGGCAGGATGTACTTTCTAATAGTGTAATTCACCGTACCGTGGGATATACTGGGAAACTGCAAAAAAAATGAATTGTTAGTGGGGCAAAATCTGAAAAAATAAAAAAGTATTTTCGCCACATTTGTGGGAGTTTTGTTGATACGGTGTTCAGTCTTCAGTATAAATGATGTTTTATCTATATTTTACAGGTTGATACGAATCTGGCAATATCAAGCATGTTTTTCATTATTTTTTGGTACTGTAAAAAATTTAAACATTTCTATTTTTCAAATTTTTGCAGTGGCACTATGTACTGCAGCCAATCACTGCCTTGTACTTTGACCTACAGGCATGAGTGAGGCAGCATTTTTTATTGGTACTAATTTGGAATACATGTAGCTTCTTTCATCACTTTTATTCCAAATTTTTAGGGGACAAGAAATGACCAAAACCGCAATTTTGGCATTTTTTATTTTTTTTTGTTCTATGGAGTTCATTGTATGGGATAAATGAGGTTATAGTTTAATAGATCGGACTTTTTATACTTTAATTTTTCTTATACTTTAACATGGAGTCCCCCTTTGGCAGGAAGTAGTAAAACTGGATACATTATGGCCGTGGAAGCCTTCACCAGGCTTTAAGCTGCCATGTAAACCAATCAGGACCACGCGATCTCACCACTTGGCACCGTTTCTCCTTCCTGTAGAGGCCATGGCCATTTACGTCCAGATGCGGTAAGGGATTAATAGAGGAGTCTTAAGACTCAGTGCCTAGAGCATCATGACTTGTAAATACGGCTCTGGGTGGCTCACAAACACGAAGACTGGCAATCATCATCAGCTCCAACAATCAAGAGGATTGGCTCTTTCTTTCTAATGGAAGGTCTGAATGAAGATTGCCAAAGCCACAATGTCTGGGTCAAGCAAATTTCAGGCCAATTCTCTAGAAGTCAAACATAAATTTGAGAAAGTTTTGTCAAAATAAACTTCTGATAGCTCACAGATAAATGTGCAAGGAACAAAACAAAAAAAAAAACACCACATTTGGTAAGGTTTGTGATCTTAGATACAAAGTTCCAGAATAAAGAAGGCTCTGTAGGGAGATTAAACCCCTTTGGCATGGTTTAGAATTTGTTAATCTGCCATGACATTATAAACCATGTGTAGTTGATTGAACGGAATTTTGCTCAGAATGTTTTGAGAGATTTCCGGTTACAAATCTGAGCGGTACCATTTTATGGCTTTATATTCTGGCAATCAGCTGTCCAAGATGACAAACTTCACCAATATGAATCTCTCATGTAGGTTTAAATAGGAAATTTTTCAGACTGTTTTTCAACATTAATAAAAAAAAAAAAAACGGAGGTGACCCACAAAAAACACTCAAAAGGTTTATGGTAGTTGTGTGAATTTGTGTTTCATTTAGAAAGGGAAGATCTCTCCTTAGGAAGAGTGCTTATATAAGCGTATGGAGATTCGAAACGGCCTTTTTGCACTCAACGAAGCATCTGCATATCACAAGGCATGATGGGAAAGGAGCTGAGAAGCTCAAGTGCCCTCTGTTGGATGTAACAAATACTCAATTTGTTTTTTGACCCACTGGGTCTTTGGAAAGCAAAAAGGGATATTTAGCCAAGCCAGCATCACCCATCTGTAGACAGCCGTTTCGGGGTTTTGCCCCTTGTCAGTACAGCGCAGAGCGACGCTAGCTTGGCTAAATATCCATTTTTGCTTTCCAAAGACCCAGTGGGTCAAAAGCAAATTGAGGATTTGTTACATTCAATATAGGACGCTTGAGCTTCTCCGCTCCTTTCCCATAATACCTGGTCTCAGTCTTCCTTCTCTGCAGCTCAGCAGCAGCATTTCCCTTTGCTCTGTAAGGGTATGTTCACACAACATATTTTGGTGCGTACGTCATGCCAAAATAATGCTCTCAACTGTAGACTGCAATGTAAAATACAGTCCTTCACGTGCCATGAAATAATAAAGTACAGAAGGCAGAAACACGCCTCGGGCATTATTTTAGTGTTGAAATAAAGCGCTAACAAGCGTGTAATTTCAATGACAACGTACAAGTTTTTGCAGTGTGTAAATGTACTCACCACAAATACCCTTTTGAACATACCCAAACCCCATGATCCTTTGCTGTACTTTGTCTCCCAGTCTCAGTGCCGCTGTTCCTTACATCACATTCAAAGCCTTTGAGGCGGCAGGACGAAAGCTGCGGCTTCAAAGGCTGCCTGAAAAAAGGCAAAACACTTGTGGTCAGCTGGTCTCCTGGGCTTAACACAGAACCATTTTTTGTGTGTCCAGACATACATAACTACTCAGCTTCCTGCTATTAACGGGGTTGTCCGGGACTTATAATACTTGTTAGTCCGCTGGGGTAGGATTAGAAAAAAAAAAAAAAAAAGAAAGTATACTCACCTCCGTGGCGCTCTCGTTAAGTCACAGTGGCCTGTTTGTACATCCCGGCTGCACAGTGAATGCCCATCGTTCACGTGCTATGTGCAGCCAATCACAGGCTAGAGTGGTCACTTGCACTTGTAAGTCCCAGACATCCCCTTTAAATAGCTGGTGTAGAACTGCAGAAAGCCCACAGAAAATTACATAAAATTATATTACAAAAAAGTGTCTAACATGCCAGATTAAAGAGAAACTAGATTTGTGCTCCTCAAGCTCTATTTAAGCGGATTACATACGGCTTCATGGATTTGTTCATACTTTATAAAATTTGTCATTTTTATTATTTCTTGCTACAAATTGTATTTTATATATGTGGCCTGATAAAACAAGAAGCTATCTAGACATAGATCAATGAAGCCCCTAAATCCAGTCCATTAACTGAAAATGAACATTGATACCACTAGATTTGGAAAGGGGAACATCTCTCCTTTGGGAGAGCACCATACGGTGTGTAGAGTTTTGAATAGCCTTTTTGCCCTCTACTAAGCATCTTCATATCACAAGGCATTATGGGAAAGGAGCTGAGAAGCTTAAGCACCCCCTATTGGATGTAACAAATCCTCAATTTGCTTTTGACCCACTGAGTCTTACGAAAGCAAAAGTGAGATTAGCCAAGCCAGTATCACTCATCTGCATACAGCAATGTTTCAGGGCTTTGCCCCTCATCAGTGCAGAGCGATACTGGCTGGCTGGGTGGGAGGCAATGAGTGGCTCAAAAAGTGGAACAGCTCTCCTTAGGAAGAGCACCGTACGGTGTGCAGAGTTTTGAATGGCCTTTTTTCCCTCTACTAAGCATCTGCATATCACAGGGCATTATGGGAAAGGAGCTAAGAAGCTCAAACCCCCTGTATTGGATGAAACAAATCCTCAATTTGCTTTTAAATTTGGTCACTACTGCCGAGTAGTGAGTAACATCACTAGAATTCCACAAAAGGGCAAGTGCTTGTATTTATACAGATCACTAGTATTTCTGCCTTCCAATGCCAGAGAAAGGAACAGGACCACCTAAATTAGCAGGAGAGTGAAAAATGGGTGTAAAATAAAGGCTATATTATGGTAGCCTCTTCGACAGAGTTCCTATTTAAGACCATTGCCTGCAGAGTTAGTTGAAAGTAGGTCACACTTTAGACCGAATGCCCATTACAATAGAAATGCTTTCTTTGACATATAGCAGAACTGTAAGCAGAGTAGTGAGTAAAACCAGAGCTCGAGAATGTCTTACCGTCCAGAGAAGAGCGGCTTCCTTGGCTTAGAACTCACAACATTATAGTAAACAGTCTGTGGTAGACCCGAGCTACTTCAGAAACATAAGGTTACATGCCAAACCTCACATGACACTGCTAACTCTATGGCCGGGATATTCTGCAATAGTAATGAAAGCCCTGTAATGCATAAAATTGTCTGAAGTCAAATAAATGGCAAAGGCCTTACATATCGAAGGTACCTGATAATCGGATGAGAAGACTATGTAGGCATGAGGTGGAAGCTAGATTCTGGGGTCAGTAACATTTTTGCATTCCTGGTTGTCCTTAAAACTCCAGTAAATGCCTAATTAAAAGGGCTTTCCAGTTTGTTAAAATTATAACATGGGGCCAGTTTTGGGATAAAATAGAAAAAAGTGGATACTCGCATTCTGTTCCCCCAGTGCTGCATCTCTGAAGCCTCGTAGGATCTGCTCCTCTTCACTGCCTGTGCCATGTGCCTACACACAGGAGGCTAGAAAACAATATTTGACTTTGCACATCCAAAACCTTTTTTTGAAAAAAAAAAAAAAAAAGGAGCATAGGTGCACAATGATGTGGCAGCAATATACATACGCATTCCAATATCAGTAGCACACTATTAACTAGAGCACTATCAAAGGGTATATAGGAATTTTGGAAAAAGCATTTCTGCTACCTAGGATACATGAGAATTTTTTGAGGTTCTTAGTTCACATTCTTGATCAAAACTGCTTAAGCCACCTCTGAAGCTTCAAGGGGACCTCAAATGCAGGTGGGTTCCTACACTGTTTCCTCTCTGTAGGGCCTGTTCAGACCATCATACTTCAGGGAGTGAAGGCACCAGCTACTAAGAACACTGCATTGATAGTTTCTTTAGTTGATAGTGTGCTACTGATATTGGAATGTCTATGTATATTGCTGCCACACCAGTGTGCACCTCTGCTCATTTTTTTCAAAAAAGTTTTTGGATGTGCAAAGCCAAATCTTGTTTTCTATCTTGTGTAAGGAAGGAGTGGCTGCCTCCTTGTTGGTTTTACGCACTCCACCCACCTTCACAGGCTTTTAAATCAATGCAGTGTACTTGGAAGCTGGAGCCTTCACTCCCTAAAGTATGGAGGTCTGAACAGGCCCTAAAGAGAGGTAATGTTAGTGTAGGAACCCACCTGCATTTAAGGTCCCCTTGAAAATTGTGAGGTGGGATTAAGCAGTTTTGATCAAAAATGTGAACTAAGAACCTCAAAAAATTTCATGTATCCTAAATAGCAGAAATGCTTTTTAAAAAATTCCTATGTGCCTTTTGATAGTTTCTTTAGTTGAGAGTGTGCTGCTGATATTGGAATGTGTACACACAGGAGACTTGCGCTCCATTCACTCAATATAGTGCACAAGTCTCTTCTGTCTTCCAGGACGAGAACCCAGAAATTATAAAAAAAAAAAAAAATGGATCCTGGGTTGCTTCGGAGTGGCAGCTGCAGGGAGAGGCAGATAATTTTTTTTTTCCCTATGCGGGGCCCAAAAAACCTCTACTGCCAATTGAGAACAATGAAAAATAGCATGACTGGTGACATACTGTATGATTAGGTGGGTGGCATGTAGATACACAGGGAAAACCACTGCAGATGGGCCCTAAGAAGGAAGCCAAAAGGTCCCTGTACTACACAAGTAGATACCAGTATTATACATTTCACATGGTTGGTGTGGAGTCCTATAAATAGTGTTTCCTTTGGGTTCAGGGGCTATAACCAAATCTTTATTCACAGCTATTGGCACCATTCACCTTGGGCAGGAAAATATTCTTTTGGAGGTGGCAGAATAATATGGCATACTTTTATATATATTGTAGGAACCATCTGTGGCAGGTATACCAAGGGAACTATTTCCTGCATGTACCGGCACCAATGTAAGGGCATGTTCGCACGACAGATTTGGCCACGGGTTTCAGCGGCCAAAACCTTGTGTCTCCTGATGAGGTTTATCGGCACGGGGATGGAGGAAGGGGGGAGTTTTGGGCGTGGTTTTCATCCATTCAAATTAATTGGCAGGACAAAACCCGCACCCAAACCACGTACCAACCACGCCGAAACCCACGTCGACACCACGCCGAAGACTCGCTGCAAGAATTGACAGAAGACTTCTCAAACACGCAAAGCCGCGCCATGTGAATAGCAACGCGGTTTCCCATAGGAAACCATGTAATGAACTGGGGGCGAGGTTTGGACGAGGTTTTGGCCGCGGCAACCACGACCAAACCCGCCGTGTGAACATGCCCTAAGGCTTTGATAGAATATGAACAAGAGCCATTGAAAGGTGGGTGGTGCCGATACACAAGTTACACATGGAACAAAGATCTGGGGAAGGGAGTATTATCTCTCACCCCAATCTGTAAACTAAATGTATAAAATGACACCAGCATCTGGAGGTTGTAAATTGTGGTAGGATCTTGCTGCAAGCAGTAGATTATTTTTGAATCTCAGTTATAGGTCTGTGACTCAGCTGTCAGCAGAGAGGCATTTAAGCTGAATAAGGAGGTTCTGCTGAGCAAATGGGTCAAGTGATTTGACTTCATCCTAACCTTTAAGCCCTGAAAAGAGCTGCAACTATGAAATAGCTGCCATATATTTAGACTGTAGCTGGAAAGCAGCAGTGACCTCTGCCACTGTGGTCTAAGACTTTGATCTGAAAAGGGAAAATAACTTGTCTTTGTGACCTTTCCACCTGTTGTTGGACTAAACTATATTGTAAGACGGCATCTAAATTAGTCCCCTATTTATATCTGAAAAAACAGAGCAGAAGCAGCACTACTAGCATTTTCCACTTGGCTTAGATTTCCATTATGTTTACTTCTCTTTAAAGTGACTGTCTCATGAATAAAACCCTCTGTCCCCACGACCTTTGAGAATATATGAATGTCAGAGAGTGATCCCATCTTGGGAGACGCCCAGATAAGACAGAGTCAAGAGCTGTGAATCTGTGGAATAGCCACCTGAGGAGCTGGTCACAGCAGAAACAGTTGAGGGGTTTGAGAAAGGCTTTGATAACCACTTACTAACTATTAATACTTTATGTAACTGTATAAAACATCTAGATCCAGTCCAATAGCAATTTTGGAACAGAAATGTAATATTCATTTAGGGCAGATTGGATCTTGCCTTATGGGTTACAAGTCTTCATCAGTAGGGGAAACTAAGCTTAAAAACTTCCTATCCCCATTACTTCAACTACATTTTCCCCACCCTTGGAAGAACATATGTCTTTCAACCGTACTACGTAAGAGTTGCTGGATGACCGTGGCAAAATTCTAGTGGATTCAAGCAATTCTTGTAGTACACAGATGACCACTGACGTGGTTGGCCACAATGAATTTCAGGGCTGGCCTCTGCTCCCCCCAGCAAAATTACTGGGGTGGCGAGGATGGGACACATGGCAAAACTACTGTTGGAACTGGCTGAAAATCTTCAACTGTAGCTCAACCGTTTTAGGAAATATGCAAATTATATACACTTGCAAAGGGTCGGATAAATGAATTGAGAGCATGCTACCCAATGCTGTAGAACAGTTTTGTGTTGTATGGATCTAGAAATACACCATCATAGTTTGTTCCAATGCATGCTGGATTATACAAGTATTCACTGCTAGCATGTAGTACATCATATAGTTGACTAGAGTGCTAAGGGTTCGTAGAGAGGTTCCACAGAACAGGGTCCTTGCGTAGGTCCATGCTTTATGCTCTACATGCACTCAACCTTTCAGTGGACAACATTACTATTAGTTAATCTGTTACGGTTTGGTTTGATATGTGTTTAGTTGAACTTCTAAAACAATTTTTAATGCGACTACTGGACAGATAAAACATTACCTCTAATAATGCATTAAAAAGAAAAATAACATATATACATAGTACATAACTGGGCTGCAACAGACAGACATGGCAGGTAAAGTCCAAGTCCAGCCAGTGCCTGGGTTCATTTTAAACAGCAACAGAGATACAGCCTTAGGAGGATGTTCACACAGTGTTTTTAGATGAATGTTTGGATCCGTGTTTTTTGACCCAAACATGCATCTAAATGTGCAGTGTGATATACTTTGCTTTCAATGTAAAACACGCATCAGTGTTCAGACGAGTGATCACCGATGTGTATTTTACATGTGTCTTTCTGATGCGTCTTTCGGATCCGTTCAAAGAATTTACGTCAATTCTTGGTCCGTTTGATGCGGCAGACGCCCTATTTTAAACTATAGGGTGTGTTGCTGCTGCAGCAAAAACGCATCCAAACAAGCAGCACACTTTGGGTGTATGTTTGGATGCGTTTGACGCAGCATTTTTCAGATTGAAAAAGATGTGTGAACATACCCTTATACCTCAGACAATAATACAAAATAAAAACTTGATTGGCTGAGCACTGTACAAATGAGTGTCCACCAGACAGATGCAACGTTACTCAAACCAGCGTTTTAGTTCTAGCAGTAGAATTCCACCAGACCCATTCACAGACCTTGAATGAATGCATTTGCACACCCTATAAAGGCTGCAGGAGCGCTAGCTTTTTGTCCCAAATGTTTATATTTCATTGGAGAGACCAATTGTGTTCAAATCTACTCACTTTTACATGGTGCAGCTTCCTAATGAGGAACAATACCCCTTGAGCCCCTCACCCAGCCAACTGGTATTATATGCTGCACCGATGAAGGGCAAAACCCCAAAACAGCTGTCTGCAGATGAATATCTGGTTGGCTCTAATTCCATTTATATTGTAAGCGAGTCATTTATATTGTTCAGCAAATCCAACATGAACTGAGGTATGCTACATCCAATAGGTGGCCCTGCAGAATATTCACTCATTTCCTATGAGCCTTTTGGAATACATTTAGGTCATGTCCCCACTGCACGGGTTTTCGGCCGGTTTTTCAGCCGGTTTGCTGTTTTTCAGACCGCCTGAAAAACCGGCCGAAAATGAACAGAATTGTGCTCTATGGAAAACCCGTGCAGCAGTCCTCACTGCACGGGTTTTCCGCCCGGTGGTTTTGCTGCCCGCAAAACATTGTGTAAGCACAATCTTCTGTCCGGTTTCTGGATGGAATATGTGCTTCTTAATGTGAAGGAGGAGGGCTTTTCTCCGCTCATCGGGGAGAAAAGCTGCCCCCGCCGCGGCCGTGGGGACGGCTGCAAAACAGTGCAAATACCGGTCGCGTAACCGACCGGTATTTGGCACTTGCCTTGGGAACGCACCCTTAAGTTTCAGTGGAGCAATTAATGGTGTCTTCAAATTCTTACATACCCTGTTTCCCCAAAAATAAGACAGTGTCTTATATTCATTTTTGCTCCTAAAGACGAGCTAAGACTTATTTTTAGGGGATGTCTTATTTTTCCATGAAAAGAATTGACAATTATTGTTGAACAAAAAAAAATTAATATGTATCAATATACTGTAGTGATTTCATCACAAACATCAGCATAAGCAGCCAAACTCTGAATTGCATTAAAAAAAAAAAAATTCACTATGTCTTACTTTCGGGGGATGCCTTATTTTCAGGGAGACAGGGTAGTACCTCTCCTTAATATGGAACACTAGCCCTAAAGCATGCTATAACTACCAGTCACTGAGCGAGAAAGAATTGTAATAAAAGAAATGCTACCAGAGCACTTTATCCAAAACTGTATTTTAAAGTAGGCGAAGCTGTTGCCGTATGAAAAGTTTTCCTGAAGGTTCATGAGAGGGGAGCTTCTAACCAGCACTGAATGGTCCCATCATGAATGTATTCTGCTTTAATTCACAAGCAGAAGCTAATCTCCAGTCACACAGAGCAAAAACAGATACAGTAGGATAACGGAAACTACTTGGTGGGCCAAAAGGATCCTCATCTGCCGTCCAACTATTTTAATATGTCTGCTGTATAAAAAAACAATTTGGAACGAGTTTACTCAATGCAAGATGCTTGTGCTCATTTCCTACACATCACAGAGCTGCGTGTCAGGAGCGGATTCATCTAGCCGCCTCGCGAGCCAGGGAATGCTCATCAAGCTTATGTTCTAAAGAATTTTAACATAAACTATTTAAACCTAGAGACCCACAAATGCACGAGTGTAAAAACCCTCTGGGCTGTAGGAGACCAAGGCTGCTCGCCTGACCCTACAGTTTGGGAACACTGCCCCATTAACTACACTGAAGGGCACTTTTGTTTGCCATCAGCAGACCGTAATAAACACTGTAAAGATGACGAACACTATTATAAAAGAGGGATCGGTCTCAGCAATACAGGAAACTGGGACACATTTAGGTATTTAGAGGGCTTTGCCCATACATTTATACACACAATTGTTGTTTGTCTATAAACTGTAACCTCAGTATTTAATGCAGTTTGCAGCTAATGTGCCGAGACCTAATTCTTGTCTACAACACACACTGTAGTGATCAAATCCCGTCATACAATCAGGTTGCATTCATCTTGCAAGAACAGGTCCACAGCTGATAAATATTCACATAGGGATTTGTGTGTTCATTCTGCAGCTATGGAAATGCTCCATGTAACAGAATAGAAGCGGGTAATCCATGGTTCCCAGAAACAGATCTCAGGGACTTGCTGGAATAGGAGGCTGCTCACTAAAATAAAGTCTAATTGATGCCACCAGAAAACCTTCTTAGGGTATGTTCACACGCGTACCTGTGCACGCCGCAAGATGCCGGGTGTGTTAGAAGTATGCACTGGCCAGCACGTACTTCTAAAACACTGTGGGGCGGGTCCCATTCACATTCATTATCCCCGGCGCTTACACTTGACATGTCTCTTCTTTCTCTGTCGCACCGTACACATCGAGGAACACAGAGGGTAACCATAGTGCTCAATGAGAACTATGATAACCATAGTTACAGTCCGTACTTTGGGGGGTCTTGCACACCTGAAGTATGGACTGAAAAGATGCCATGTGAATATACAACTAGAAGGGTATCTTGGCCAGAAAACTACTACTACCACTGTATTTGTGTCTAAATAGCTCCCCATAAAGGTATAATCCTAGGTAAAATACCAACATCCGGAAATACATGTGGTCCATAAAACAGCTTTCAGGAGATCAAATCTTGGAACACGAACATATTTAGTGCTTTATGTATGCAGTGTCAGACTTAAAGGGGTTGTCTCACTACAAGGATTGCTTTTTATGTTAAAGATCTTACAAGTCACGTTGCAATATGTGTCCATTAACAGTGTCCTACCTATTCTGCGATATCCCCTCTTGTAAGGGCCGCATCAGCATCTCTGGTTGCTATAGCTACAGACCTGGCTTCTACTGCAGTCTAGTGGAAGCCAGTAAACGCGCCCCTGAATTAAAAATGAAACTAAGAAAACAGGACTGAGGTCAGATGAATCAATGGAGTGAGACAACCCCTTTAAGTTCAATGAGCCCCCAAAGGAAGCTATTCTGAGGGCCCATCCTCCAGCTATATAGTATATGTCTGTACCAACATGGTACAGGTTTTGGTTTGTTTTTCAGTTGATTCAGTATTTTGAGGGTTTCCAAAACCTAAAACCATCCAGCGGAATATAGAACATGTATAGCCTGCTGGACTGCCGGCGGATTCCCGTGCAGCCCATAGCGGTGTGATAAAGCAATGTGGAAATGCTGTTAGATTTTGGGTGGCATTTCCAACTTGCTGTGTAAACCTGGAGTTAAGCACATTGTCCTTATAACCCCTCTCATCAATATATAGAACAAAATGCCAAAGTGTTATCCATAGACTTTGTCATTTTTTAATTCTACTGTATGTTTCCAGAAGTATTCCCATCTCCTTGATTAGGCTAAAATTGTAGGCACAGATAAATGACCGTTTGTCGGTAGCAGCCTCAAGTGTCAGTGCAGAATGAGAGCAGCGCTGATTAGCAGAGCAGGAGTCAGCAGGGCCTGCTTCACCAATCAGAACGCTGCTCACAGTCCAGCACACTCTGTATCTGGGGCTGTATCTTTCCCTCCCGTCGTATACCACTTCCCCTATGCTCAGCCCTCATCAGAGAAGAAGAGAAGCTCTTGCTGAATGCCAACTGCACTAGACTACAGACAGGTAAGGAGGGGAGAAGGATGCCAGACGTTGTGTGTGCATGTGAGTAGGGTATATGTATATGTGAGATGTGTATAAACAGTGCCTTGTGAAAGTATACGGCCCCCTATCCAGAATGGTCCTGTATTTGGCTCCATCCCAGCTTTCCCCTCAATGTTAACCATCTGCCCGTCGCTGCTGAAGAAAAGCCCAAACCATGATGCTGCCCCAAACCCTGTGTGACAGTGGGGGGTGGTTCAGGGGATGGGTGTGTTGCTTTTACACCAAACATATTTTTTTGCATTGTGGCCAAAACAGTTCGATTTGGTTTCATTTGAGCGAGAGCCCTTCTTCCACATGTTTGGGTGTCTCCCAGGCGGCCCCTTCTTCCAATGTTGGTGTCTCCCAGGGGCCCCTTCTTCCCCTTTTGGTGTCCCCAAATGGCTTGTGGCAAACTTTAAAAACCCAGATTTTTATGGATATCTTTGAGAAATGCTTTCTTCTTGCACCTTCATAAAGGCCAGATTTGTGCATGTAAGGCTGATTGTTGTCCTATGGACAACTCTCCCACCTCAGCTGTAGAAACTCTGCAGTTCATGATCATGGACCTCTTGGCTGCACTCTGATCAGTCTTCTCCTTGTTTGAGATGAAAGTTTAGAGGGCGGCGGGTTTTTGGTAATTTGCAGTGGTCTGATAAATGCTTCCATTTCAAAAAATATCGCTTGCAAAAGTGCTCCTTGGGGTGTTTTAAAGTTTGGGAAATCTTTTTTTATCCAAATCCGGCTTTAAACTTCTCCAAACAGTATCACGACCTGCCCCCTGGTGTTCCCCTTTGGGCTTCATGATGCTCTGTGCTTTAAACAGAACCCTGAGACTATCACAGAGCGGTGCATTTATACGGACACTTGATTACACACAGGTGGATTTTATTATCATCAACAGTTTATCTAGGACAAGAATGGATCATTCAGACATCCTCAATAAACTACTGGAGAGAGATAGCTGCACTGACAGAAAAGGGGTCGAATAATAATTGCACGCCCCACTTTTCAGTTTTGTTCTTTTTTTAAAAAAGTTTAAAAATATCCAATTAATTTCGTTCCACTTCACAATTGTGTCCCACTTGTTGCTGATTCTTCACAAAAAAATGAAAATTTTATATCTATGTTTGAAGCCTGAAATATCATAAAAGGTTGAAAAGTTCAAGGGGGCCGAATTCTTTCGCAAGGCACTGTACTGTACAGCCATGTGTCTAGTCATGTCACGTCTTCTCTGCACTTATGTGCTGGGGAAAATTAAAGTGAATGGGGCCGGTCCCACAGTATTTTAGAAGTGCGGACTGGCCAGTGCATACTTCTAAAACACCATATGGCAGAGCGCACAGTCACCCCGCTATATGCCTTGTGAACATACCTTAAGGGTACGTTCACGTGGAAGATATGAATGCTGATTCAATGCTGGATCTTCCTCAGAACCGGCGTCCAATCCGGCAGGAAACTGATTTACATTATACCCTATGTAAAATCAGCATCATTGTTTAGATGACACTGATTTTACTCAGTATTTTCGGCGCATGCCTAGAAAGTATTCTTTGAGGTGTTTTTTGCACTAACAGCACTAAGGGCTAGGAGGCAGAACTCTGCCTTGGGCAGTCTGGGTCGTGTTCTCATGTGAATTCTGCTTTGGCAAGCACCTAAATTCCAACAAGCAAACACTGTCAGCGCCGAAAAACCATCATGTGAACCCACCCGAAGTGTGCAGTGTGTGTGTTCAATATATGTATATACACACACACAATTTCCAAGGTACCTTGTCTAATGTAGTCTCTGGGGTACAGTGTGTAATGTGATAATCTCTGGGGTATGGTGTAATATCTCTTTTGTACAGTATGTAATGTAATCTCTGGGGTATAGAGAATAATGCAGAAATATCTGGGATATGGTGTGTAAACTATTCTCTGGGGTACAGTGGGTAATGTAGTAATCTCTAGGGTACAGTGAGTAATGTAATATCTGGTGTGTAATGTAGTAATCTAAAGGGGTACAGTGTAAAAGTAACCTCCCGGGGTACAGTTTGTAAATGTAATCTCTGGGGTTTCAGGAGTAATGTAAATCTCTGAGGTACAAATGGTAATGTAATCTCTGAGGTATGATGTGATGTAACCTCTGGAGTACAGTGAGGTAATGTAATTTTTATTTCTAGGGTTCAGATGTATTAAGATTATAATACATTTGTTTGGGATACAGTCGAATTATATATATTTTCTTTGATTACAATTGTGCAAGACATTTTCTAAGGTCCAGTTAGTAATAGTTAATTTTCTGTGGCTACCAAGTGTAATAAGAAATTAATTTCTGGGGTGCAGTGAGTTGATGTCATTTCCTGGAGTATGGTAGCCAATAAAATACAATTATGGTGTACAGTATGTGCCATATTGATTCCTAGGTGTACCGTTGTAGATTGGGTTCTTTTATATATTCCTAATTTTGTTGTGTTGTGAATAACAAAGTATAATGAGTTAGTGAAGGGTGATGGTTAGTAGTGTTTTAAGCAAAAATTACTGCAATGCACAACCATGTAATATTTCCATCTATAGGGTAATATAATAGTTGGGGGCTGTTTCGGTTTTCAGTAGCCAGGGATGCTTTTTAGGTCCCAGTCCTCGGCTCTAAAACTTCAGTAAATAGAGGAGCCACTCATAACCTTACGGATTTGCACCAAAAGGGTTTTGCCAAAAGACAATCCCCCGGTTAACCTGCTTGGAGGAGCTCACAGCACATCCCGTCGAGAGCCTCCTACTGGTGTTAGAGGGGTCCCGCTTCACGCAGGGAAATTTAGTGGAGAGAAGGGAAGGGAGGGAAAGTAAAAGGGGAAGGCGAGGTGAATGAGGGAGGGATAGGAAGATAGGGGGGATGAAGGGAAAAGTTGGACCCCGCGCCCCATTTTGAACCAAAGTTACACCCCTGTATGTACAGATTGTTCACATGGCGTTTTTGGATCTGAAAATTGCATCCACAAACGCAGTGTTCGGATTCAAAATGCATCCAACAAGCAAGTGTGTGTTTGGATGCAGCAGAAACACACCCTATAGTTCTAAATAGGGCTCCTACTGCGGATCAAGAATTTAATGTCAATCCGAAAGACGGATCCAAAAGACGCACTAAAAAAAAAACACACATCAAGCGATACTCGTCAGAACGACGAATGTGTGTGTTTTACATTCCAAGCAGTGTAAAACACACTGCTATTTGTTAGATGTGTGTTTGGGTCTGTTTAGGACCCCAAGGGCCACATGTATGAAACCGGTCTAGGTCCAAGACTTTCTTTGTTGCCAATAGCAACCAATCACATCGCCCATTTCATTTCACATTGTGCTCTGGAAAAATGAGAGGGGCGCTCAGTATTGGTAGGCTATGGGCAACAAGGTGAATTTTAGACCTAGACAGTTTTCATACAAGAGTCCAATCTAATCAAAAAGTTGTTGGTCTCAAAACGGCATACAAAGCAAAACAAAACAACAAAAAAAAAACACCGGCATCGTACTGACCTGCAGAATAAAGATTAATGGGGTTTTCTCACAGTGCTGCTTCACAGAGTTACAGGCAGCTTCGGACTCACTTCCTTGTCAGACAGTGGGTGGTTCTATAGCAGTGATTAGGCTGTTAAGCTCTTCTATAACTAGTGAGTGATACACTGACATAATTGCACATTTCATTGTTAGAAAAATAAAGCTCCAATAAGTGAAATTGCTTATCAACTGTAAACAAGCTAATCTTATTTAGAGATAAAGACTCTGGTCCATTTGACCAAAAGGAGATATGGACGCTAACCTAGCAACACTTGTGTGCACTCAGCAGATAAAATCTGTTTATTCCCTAACCAGGCTAATATCAAAAGAGCAATGTATTTAGTCAAAGTCTTAATTTACCTTTCCTGACATGTTGAAAGCTAATGATTATAGTGAGAAAACCTCTGTTTATACCGCACCTCCACAATTATATAAGGGATGCTTGCAATTGTGGGTTTTGTTTCCTTTTGACCTAGCTAAGGAAGTGTATCAGGTCAGGTCTAGAGATTTGATTTTTTTTTTAGGGATGTCCTATTTGCTTAGGGCACCAATAGGCCCTGCTGCAAGCTCATTTATTGAATGTATGTTAGTACAGACTTGAACCTAATCCCACTATGAACCAATTGTCCATGTGAAACTTGCTATAGTTGGAGAACATCCACCACAAGCCGCTGCTGACATCATGACTTCAGCCCTGACAAGGACATGACTGACATTCTTATGGCTCAAAAAATCCGCAGCTGGTAGCACTGATGAAAGGTTTGTCGCCACAATTTATGGAGACCTTGAGATGGACTTGCAAGGTGGAAGAGTTCATTTACCACACATCTCAGAAACTCACGTGTCATTCTCACATATGCACGTATGTTATGTTTGACATTTATGTCTATTCAGATTGTTTGGAGCTCTGACCTCTAGAACATTAAATACATTAAGAAAATTATTCAGCACAAGATTTTTCGCCTACATCTAACATGATAAAAGGCAGGGAGTCACTTTAACACTGCATAGAAGAGGAAACGACCATGCATGCAAGCTTGTAGAATGCACACAACGCCTTGTGATTGCCACCTACACACCAGGCATATTCATTAGCTAAGAAAACATTCTTTCAGCCAGTTGTTTTAGTTATGAGATGTAGCAACATAATAAACCCAATACCTTTCACCACATGAAACAGCTACTGTTCCCACACACCGCCATGCCACCCATACTCCCAGCCATTGGAGCTCTGCAGCTGAACAACAAGTATGGGTAACTGATTGATGATTATTTTAGAAGAGGCAATCACAACATTGTGTCAAATATGTTATCACCTACAAGAATCTACATATGGTGTAATCAGAAATAGCAACAATGAATGTAATATATACACACACAAGTGGAGCAATTATGAAGAATGTAATGATGTCTTAGTACAACATGTGCCGGAGGTAACCAGAACATGTGATATCCTTACCGGATATAAAACCCACAGCAGAGTTGCTTGTGCAGTTTCTGGATATTAATTAAAATGAGGGCCTGTTAAGCACATGGACATCTATGTGGCTCAATACAGCCTAGGAGCTGCAATACACCACCTATAGACATTAAAAGGGGTTCTCTCATTAGGCTATTTCACTGAGTTTTAGCAGTTTTGCACTTACTCTGTCTTATCAGGCTGTGAGTTGTTCTACAGCACAAGGCTACACATCTGTCCTGAGTCAGGGCATGTTCACATAGCGGATTTGGATTCTGCACCAAATCTTTCCGAATCAGTGTCCAAATCTGAATGAAATCCATATCCCAATGAAAATCAGCATCTCAAGTGCAGAAGGTACCAATTTTCAACACTGCATTAAAAAATAAATTAAAAAAATTATAAATTAAATTTTTAATATATATTTTGATATAATATATTATTTATAATATATTATATATAAATATATAGTCCAACTTGAGGCAGATGCAGCACCCATTCCACAGTGTATGGAGGCTGAAATCTGTAAATCTGTCTCCAAATTCAGCATCAACAATTGAAAATCCAATTTAAATCAACCTGGATTCCATGCAGATTCAGAGCTGAAATTTTCTAGCATCCAAAATCAGCCTTACTAAGAGGCAAGTTCCTGTCCTGCTGGTAAGACACAGCAAGTGGTGATGTCACCAGCCAGGCCACTGGTTGAGCAGAGAGGTGGTCAGCAGTTAGAGAAGCTTGTACAAACAAGAACTGTTCCGACTCTAAAAATAAAGCAAAATCAGAGGGGATTGAGTTTGGTAATAATGTTTAGTTAGCTGTAGTGCTAGTGAAATTTGTGACTATTTGATGTCATAATTTCCATTTCTTGTATATTAAACTAATTATAAGTCCAGTGTTGTATCACAAGTTATAATCACACAGGCTTGCATGCCTCTGTTTAGCTCTCAAGCCTACAGACTTCACTTAATTTACGATCTGAGGGGGGCCCGCATTGTCTGGTTTCGGTGATTCTGTATTCTCTTATCTTAGTCTCAGGGAGCTGGCCCCTCCATGATACATGATGAGGTAATACAAAAGAACTTTGTATTCTAAGTGGACACAATACGTAGGTTGTGTCTGCCAGTTTTTTTTTTAAAGACATAATAACCAGAGAGGCTTTGGGGAAATTAGAAGCTGGTACCCAGTGCTGAGGACGCTCTCACTGGTGTTGAATGAAAGTCCCTCCTGGAGTTCCCTGTTTTCGCCATTTCGCTTCTCAATGGTTGAAGTTATAAAAACAGGTGATGTTATAAGCTCCAAGGAGGTGAAGTTTGTAAGTATTTAATCTTTGTAAATACATATTGAGCAAAACTGTCCCCAATGTCACATTATTTTCTGTAACCAGTTTATTCTCTTACTTATATGTTATATTTGATCATAATTGATTCCTATGTTAAATAAAATTGCGTTGTACCTTGACTGATTGGCCTTCTTTAAAGCTGTACCTAGAATCTGTATTGACAAAACATTAGCTCTGCCTACATGTTTAACGCTATTCAGTAAAGTGGAAAAGTCCCTTTATTTTTTTTTTTTTTGAATATTGCATCCTGCCATGAATGGTCCACTTGTCGGTTTCTAACATAGCAGAACCAGGAGGTCTGAAAGATATATAATGTGTACACTTCTAAATCCATCCTACTGGTCTTTTAGGGCATGCTCACATCTATCATTGTGTATGGTGTTTATATTATGTTAGAATGCCATCATAAAAGGTATTCACTGTATGCCATGGAATGCCAATACCCTTCAACAAAGCAAATGTAGTCAGGAGGAAACTATATTTGTTCTGTTTTATCGATGGTATAGGTTTTGTTTGTGGGATAGAATGGCATAAACCTTGAAGGGGAAATAACATGGGCAACATGAATGTGGCAAATATCAGAGAACATGCAGTACTGGTCGTTTGTTATAATTCTGTATGGACGTATCCCAAGCTTTATGCTCAGAGAAACCCATGGTAGTTTATAAATTGCTGATACTCCTTAACCTCTGTGCTACATCCGCTTTCATATAAAAAGAAATACATTTGAGTATTTCCCTAATATACTTCTACCACATGAACTGCTTTCTGTACCAATGGCAGCGGTCCCAACACCACTGTCGACAGAATATTCCATGAAACAACCCCCTCCCCTTTCCCTTCTCATTCAAAGCACTGACAGCTATTCTAATTCCCCATTGACAAAACATAGGTGCTGGATGACGAGCCAAAATACAACTGTACAGCTCAACTGTAAATGAGAAATTGAGGTCTGCTTCATCTGTATGGAAGCAGCCAAGATTATTTGGCATAAATAACTGATGCAAGATATCTTGAAAAACATGATAATGTTCTGTGCCACAGTTATGATAATGCATTAAATGTCAGGTTAATAATAATTATTTATATAGTGCCAACATATTCTGCAGCACTTTTAAAGACATTTTATCACAATGCAGATTGAGTCACAGCCAGCTTTTCTGGTCAAGCTGTGGGTGGTTCTATAGCACAGATTAGCATATTTAGCTTCTCTGTAACTAGCTAAGAAGTTACAAAGTCCAGGAGATCTAACCTTCAATAAACAAAGCTACATGTGTTGGGAGGAGTAAAAACAGCAGCTAATCTTGTTAGAAATAATTAGTCTGCTCCATAGTAAGCTCTCTGACCATAGGGATGTCACTCCCTGCTCTAATCAGATTTTCTGGACTGTAAGGTTTCTATGGTTACCGGACCATAACTCTGCAGTGTGCACGCAGAGCAGATGAAAATCTCCTATCCTGACTTAAGTAAAATTAAAAAGACTAATTTAGAAAAAGTATCTACCTGTTGAAATCTAATCTTTGTAGTGAGAAAACCCCATTTAAGTCTTGCTATATCTTTACGTGACTTTTTTTTTTTTTTTTAATTAGCTAAAAGTCACTTGCCTGACATGGGCAATTATGGAACAAAGTTTTTGGAAAGCCCTTTATCCCTTTTGGCAAAATTTTAAAGTTTAAAACTGTGCAAAAGGCCCTTGAATAAAAAATTTTACCTTTCCCAAAATTTGGGTTTTTAAAGTTTCAATGCAAGTTGATAGGTTTCTTGATTAAAAAACAAACCATTGCTAAATTTATCCTGCGGGCCAAAACCTTTCACACCTATTTAAAATATTTTTTCAGCAAGATGTGGGGAAAACAGGCCAAAAGAGTACACTTTTGTTTATTTGTAGTCAGTAACCAGGGAGACACATAGGGAAAATACGTTTATAGAACAAAACAGTGGGGAAAAATTGGGTCCGGGTTTTAAAATCAAGATTTGCAAAAAATTTGGATTAAGCCCTTTTAAAAGGGGTGTTTTAAAACCCTTTTAAAAGGTCGGGCAGGAAAATGGCCCAGTCAGTAAATTTTGTGGTTCAATGTACAGTAGGTGTCCTCATCCTATCAACTAAAAATAATATACATATAATAACAATAAATTGTCATCCTTCCAAGGCATTTATGCCCCTTTACAAGACAAAATTAAAGGGGTTGTCTCACTACAAGGATTGATTTTTATGTTAAAGATCTTGCAAAAACAAGTCACTTTGCAATATATATCCGTAAACAGTGTCCCACCTATTCTAGAAAATCTTGGGGGTGTTTTTAGCTCCCGGTTTACTATAGCTAACCCGACCTGTTTAATTCTCCTGGGAAAGGCCCGCCAGGGGGGGTTTCTAAAGCTACAGACCGGCTTTTACTGCAACCTAAGTTTGAATCCCGTAAACCCGGGCCCTTTAAAATTTTGAAGAAACCCAGGAAAATAGGGTGAGGGAAGAAAAATCAATGTATTTAGGAACAAACCCCCTTTTAAAAAGGGGTTTATGTGACAGGGTGAACTTCCCTTTTTTTTTTGTTCCCGGGGTGGACTTTTTCATTAAGTTTGTTCATGAAAATCATTTAATTTCAGGATGTTTCAGAACAGTGTTGCCATTTGTATAGTTCAGGGGCTTGTTTCACAGGGTGGGGGAAACAAGATGCAAAAAGCGCATGTCACCTGCCGGGCCCGGGGAAATGCCCGAAACCCGGGACCACAACATAACCCCCCTGGGGGAAAGGGGCAAACTATTGTCTCGCTTCTGTCTACAGGAAAAGCAAAGAAAAGGGGGGGGGGGGTGGGGTCTAAATTTTGGGACCAAAGCACATTTTTTTAACTTTCCCAGACGCCCCCCCTGGGCCCCTTAATTCATCAAAAAAACCATTTTCCCCCCCAAAACCAAAGATTTCATTTACAAAAAACCCTCGACCCAAGGGAGATAAAAATTTTCATTGGAGGAAAACCCTAAACAGACCTGCTTCTAAAATTTGTTTTTCTTAAACATAGGTCTAAGGAAACAGTAATCCAGTAAAAGACTGATCAAACTGACGTTGGTGGTCAGGATATAGGATGGAATACAAAACCGTCAGTGACAGCAAATAGAAAGGTCTGGCCATAGAGATTGTTGTAGAAAAGGGGCAGTGATTTCCCCGGTTTAAAAATAATCACAGCGATATACGGGAAATTCCCCCCCCTGGGTTAAAAAACGGGATTGGGACTGTAAAAGGTTTGTTCTTAAGTTGAAACTGTATGTAAGGGCGGAACAGGTTTTTTTTATTAAATCAATTCCTTTTTTTTTTTTTTTTTTGTTTTGGTAGTTCAAAGGGGAAAGGGTTTTTTTTCATTTGTTTTTTTCAGTCTGTACCCTTTTTTAGAAGATTTCAACTAATGTTCTGTATCTCATGTGCAGCTGTGGCATGCTGGCACTTGGTTATCATGAGGCGTGACTCAGTGTTGAATGTCAGCCACGCCCCATAAGTCTCCGTTTGTAACCAGGGGACGTATGTAAGTCGGAACGATGTAAGTAGGGGACTGCCTGTAGTTACACAATTATTGGCTGTGATCTGCCGAAATCATCTTCAATTGCAAAACAAATGTTTTGGCAACTGATGAGTTTATAGGAGAAAGTGCCAAAAACAGATATCAAGCCTGGTCCAAATCTAGCGGATTGTGATCTAGAAGTGACATCTTTGTCCAGCACCGATCACTGTTTTGAGACTTTGTAAAAATAATGGAGTTAATTTGTCAATGGTTTTGCACCAGTTTTTTTGGGTAGGACTGAGTTTGCACTTGTGTAGAGAAATTCTCGGGCCTGCATTATGAACATAGAAATCAAATCCATTTTGCACTAGTTATAAGGAAGCTGGTAAAGGAGATAGCATTTGCCTCTGTTCCAACTGCTTCGGCACAATTCATCAGTACAACATTATAAAATGCTTTTTAATTTATATGCATAATGCATCAAACTTGCAGAACCCAAAATGAACCATGAAGAGAGGACAGCATTGGCAGTAATTATGTATATATAATATGTTGTAGCACAGCGGAGTTTGTCATTTAACTCTTTGGGCCAGCATTTCCTTTGCATAGTGATTACTTGGACAGAAGTAGCAGTATTTACATTCAGTTCTATGTGCAAGATCATAAAACCCCCTAATATAATGAGCTGCGCTACCTTCCTCCAGTCCCCAGTTCCAGGGACATATCTTCGGTCTGCTGACATGCCATTGCTTTGGAATGGGGAGCTCATCGCTGCAGCTGCTGATTGGCTGCAACAGTCACGAGCCTTAAAGGGGATGTATCGCTTCTTTAGTTCGGCTGATTCATACTGCTCTCGGCTTCTCAACTCTAGAAATGCAGGGGCGTTTCTTCCCCGACCCGCTGGGTCACATCATCCCCCCTTCACTGTTCTTCCTGGCCCCCTGATTCCCCCCCCCCACCCATCTGAGTCCACATGTCACTGTGTCTCTCCCTAGCAGTCTTATTTTATAAGAGCTGTATACATACCACAGGCTGCATTCAATCTAGACTGAGCACTGATCTCTTCTCTCACAGCTGGAGATTTGTTACAGTTGAATCCAGCTTCCTATGAACAGCAGAGATCTCCCTTCTATGCAGGAGAGGCAGGGATCGACACACAATTGTGCTGTTTCCTGATTGTAGATGCCCTGCAATGTTATTCTGTTTCTTCTGGCTGTGCAGAGTGAAAAAGTGCCGGTCCCTTACTTTGAGTGAAAGGCAGGAATGCAAGCTCCGTGAATATAGCGGACCGGGGGCCTGACAGAATGTAAATGAGCTCTCAGCTAGTGAAATGCAAGGAGGAGAGATCCGACCAGCACTGGAGATCAGTGTAAACAGAAGATAAGGGATCCTGTGATAACAAGACAGCTTTGCTAATTACATCTAATTGCAGAGTTACTTGTTTTCACTGTCCCTTTATTCTGAAGACCATTTAATAAAATGATACAACCCCGTTAACGAAAATCATCGTTTTGAGAGCTTCACTTTCAGCATGTGAACAGAAGACTGAGGAGACGTGCCACTGAAACCAAGGACTGGAGGAAGATTTTTATTTTATTTTACTGGGTGACGGGGTTGGGAGCCACACCTTTCATTTTTACATGAGGTGGATAATCCCTACAACATTGTATATACTATATGAGTTTTTTACCATTCTTGTAAAAAGCTCAGTTGTTTGGAGATAATTGAAAATTCTAAAAAACAAAAATAGAACAGAAACAAAACTCACCTTTTAAACCCCTCATACCTGCCCTATAACTTGTCCTGGTGATCCCGGTCGATGACCTCACCATTCATTCTTTGCATGATCCTGCAACTATTCAAAAAAAAATAGGACTGTCACCCCACCCCAATCAGCTATGACTGAAACAAAGCCTGAAAATTCCTGCTGGAAACCCAGTCATAGGGTCCACCAGGTTTCAATATTCTTCTAAAACTGAAAGAGCAGCAGCAGCACTATGCTAGTCATGAGGTAAAGGTATTCTGCTGCGGTTATTCACAAGGAGGATATAAAAAAATAAAAAAAAAAAAAAAAAAAAGACACACACACCTTTCTATAGATTGCTAGGAATCATGAGTGGAACTACCAGGGTGGCTGAGACTACTGGGGCTCACGACCATTCAGAGGTGGGAGCTACGAAGGAGCCCCATAGATACTGGTCACAACCTACATGGATAGACCGATGCAGCAATATCCAAGTTTTCTGGCATATATAGTATGGTATTTTACTTGTGCTTTTTACTGTTGGCCAATCCAGAACAGCAGATCCAACTGGGAACACTACACATCTGTACATATAGGTGCCATCAACTTTCAAATATCAGCTATAAAACTTAAAACCAGGCCACTTGCTAAAGCTCAAGAAGAGGTCACAAGGCTTAAACCAATGCGAAATCCTGTACCTTTTAAAGAAGAAATGAAATTATTATATAGAGCCCCTGAAAGGAACTGATTTAAACCTATGGTTTTTTTATAAAGTCTTGACAATAAAATTTACGCCTCCCCCCCCCCCTTTTTTTTATTCCATTGAGTCCCCTCCAAGAAGAAATGCCTATGTACCTTTAGCATAGAACGACTGAAATATAGGACGTAAATAAAACAAGCCACCATTATGCCACAACAGCTCTAGCAGGATGCACACACTTTTTCCATGATGTGCCATTATTGTGCAAATGTAGCAAACCATAAAAACCCGGGAATTTTTGGATATATTTGTTATTGGCAGACCATGAACAAGGGTTTACAAGTTTTTATTTCCACTGACAAAGTTAAAAAATGGAAAAAAATTAAAAAAACTTTGTTAAAATTTCTAAACACCCCGTTCCCCGGAAACCGTTACTAAAAGCCCAAAGTAAAAAGGGGCATCCACACCTGCACGGGACAAAAACCGGCCGGTTTTTGTCCTTTTTTTGCCCCCGTCCCCCCGGGCGGGGGTGGGCTTTCTCCCGTGACGGAAAAGAGCCCTCCCTTTGGGGTTTAGTCAGATTCCGCCCCAAAAACCCGGGAGGGAAGATTGTGCTTCACAATGTTTTTCCCCCCGGATGGACCCCCGGCGGAAAAAACCGCCGACGGAAAACCCGTGCAGGTGGGACTGCTGCACGGGTTTTCCATAGAGCACAATTGTGCTCATTTTCGGCTGGTTTTTCAGGCGGTCTGAAAAACCGCAAACCAGCTGAAAAACCGGACGAAAACCCGTGCTGTGGGGACATGCCCTAACAAGTCCCAAACAGCTACATCAACAGAAAAAGAAAATGTATAGCTTTCTAAATGAAGTAATGCAAAAAAAAAAAAAAAAAACACAAACAACAAGGCTCCTTTGATTTGTCCATGACAAAGAGGGGAGCCATTTCTAAACAAAATAAAAAACCACACAGTCTCTCATCCACTCACCTAAGTTATAGACAGACACACTTTAAACTCTTAAGGTGGCCATTAGAGGATAATCATATGGGTCAGGTCCAAAGTGGATTTTAAGTAGCAGAACTCCAGAATGAAAACCACATGCTAAAATCTTTATGGTGTAAAATCCACAAGGAAACCTGCACCAATTGTTACAGATCTTATTTTGCAGGTTCACTGCGAAAGACCCAACCCATCTGAATGGGTCACATGCTGGGTTTTTTTTCTAGTACTGAATGTTTCAGAGCTTGAAATAGTGTGGGATTCACATAGAACAACAGCGCTGGTTCAGTGCGGTTTATAGACATGGATTTTCAGTTTCAGACGTGGTTTTGAAGCTATAAGGATTCAATGCTGAAATTCAGAACAGAAATTGCCTCAAGACTTTTTACATGTCTGTTCTTTTTCAGTAATAAAGAAAACACTGAACTGTTGAGAAACAGTATTGTGCCTTGCAACACTTTTTCCATTGTGTGGCGGTGTGCATTGAGATTTTGATGCAGTTTCGGTCACTGTTTCAGGGCAGAATCCAGCTCAGAAACATTGTCCAAAACAGTCGTGTGCACATCCCCTTATTAGAGAAGACAAGTCAACACCAAACAACCCCGTTAGTAGAATAAAGTTTGTCATCAATCAGCTGATCACTGTCTGAAAACCCTGGTTACTGCCGTGGTAAGTTCCTGAGAGTCATACATTTTACAGCCACTCGAGTGGAAATGTTGTACTTCACCCTACTGGACTGCTTCACCACAGTGGGAGCCACCATTGCTTGGTGCCATTTTACCCCAAGTCAAGGGAATCTTCTTCTAGCACCACCATATCCCTGCAACATATGGACAAGTGGGGTCTTGGTGAGACAACCCGATTCATTTTTCTTTTTTTTTTTTTTACCAGTTATAGAAGAACACAAAACACTGATGTGTAAGAGGAATCTTTCCTAGTTTTGTGCGTTACCGTACGCTTGCAATGCTAATCTTGTCTACCTGAAATAGACACCAGCCCTGTGTAAGAGGAACCGCCATGTTAATAATGCAGCGCTCAGAGAAGAGCCATGAAAGTCTACAGCAATGTTCTGACCAGTCCACCCATCACGTTTCCTGGACTTTTCAGCAGGAGAGGATGCCGGGGTAAAACCCTGGCTTCCTGGGATATGCCGCTTAGCTGTACGAGCTGAGGTTCACTACGGCCAGTAACACTTGTGTGCCGAGAACAATGAGCCTATTCTATGGACAAAAAAATGAGATATGATACTTTTGAATTCCATCCTCATGAAACCTCGGGGGAAAGGGCCTTTGCCTTGTTTATAATCTCTACTGTATGAACACTACACAGAGCAGAACACATGAACCCACTCTGTCATTTCCTGTTCATTCTCCTCACTGCAAACAAAACCGTACCAGAAAACCCATCCATCATAAGATCACTCCTCTCCCTTCCTACAATGTGGATTTCACTCCATAGCACGACACTCTATAAAGTCTGTGCTACTATTTGTTTTAGAGTACTGCATATAGGGGCATCCTCGCTTTAGAAACTTACTATTCTGTGTGAAATAGCCACAATACTATATCTACATATGATTAAACATCTGGTGGAGGAGGGGGTTGGGGGGGGGGAACAAAAAAAAACAAAACACTTGGGTGGGCAGGGGTGCTCTTATCAAAAAAGGCACCGCCTCGACAGTCGCACTTCTCAGTAACTTAGTGTAGCATTCTTCATTATGTATGAAAATGTCTCACATCACTTTATAAATGTGGGCCATTGCAAGACACATTTTTGTGCCAAAAAAGTGGTGCAAAAAGTGACTGCCTCAAATTTGTCTCGGCCTCAGACTCTGAAATTGGCATGGATTAGTCTGACACTTTTGCACCATATTCTATCAAGACCCATTCATAAATGTGGCATGACACGCCCCCTAAGAATTGGCATTGAAAAAAGTGGCAAAGATGTCGGACTGGCGTCAGTTTTTGGCGTGCAAAAGTTCATACGTGTATTGGACAGGGTTGTGACAGGTTTTGTGGTGGACATAACACCAAGTAACTGCCACAGCCCCATTCCTACATGTTGCCCTTACTCCCTAACGGTTTAAGAGGTCATATTGTCAGCCACAAGCCTTTCCTAGAAGCAGACAAACCTGGACAGAGCTGTAGACAACCAATCAGAGGAGTAGAGTTCGGAGACTTTGGCAATGTTCACATAGCTTGTTTTTTTGCCGTCACAGAAGAACTGCATGTTTTTTTATGTTCGGTTTCTTCATTCCCGGTGTCTTTTTGTGCTCATTTTCTATACGTTTTTCTCTGTACATGGAACATCATTGTATTTGACCTTGTTTTCAGCACATGTATACACTGATCATGGTCCTGCACTCCTGTTTTTTTTGTGCAGCACAAGACACAACAGTGCACAAAAATAGGGAAGCACATAGCTGCACCTTTATGTGAACAGGACCCTAACTGCATGTTTTGATGGGAAAAACTTGAATTTTGCATGTCAAAAAGGACCCTGTGTTAACCTGACCCTATACTTACATAAAATTCTTATTTTAAGGTAAAATGCCCTTAGTATCTGCCAGATAGTCGAGGAATCCAAAGTTTGCAACTGTAGCCCTAAGTTATAAAGGGCCAATCAAGTGACTACTGCTTCTCTCCCCACATGCCTCTACTGTGGCTAGCAAGAACACCAAAAATAATGCTGGAACATTCTGTCTGACACCACACTGACCAAGTGCCTTACTACAAGGGCGGCACGGACACTATTTCTGGCTATTGACATGAGGAGGCTGATAATAAATACAGCAAAGTGAAACTGTGCTGCGTCACCAGTGACTCCTCATACAGCTATCCAGTGTCGTCTACTTTTGGCTGCTTTTGCCTCGTAACAAGGGTTGTGAGGGAGCAAGCTTATAAGGCAACTATACCCAGTGCACTCTCCTTGATTTCAGCTGTTGAATTTTTGTTATCTAAAATTTTGCTTGCATGGTAATCAGAGAGAAAAACCTGGGGGTTCTCCTGGTGGGGTTCTTAATCATTATAATAATCAGCCTTCTGTGTGAGTATATTATACATACAGTAGGTAAAGCAGTATTTGATAGATTAGCGCTTTTGCAAGTTTTTCCACCTAGAACCAATCTGTAATTTTTATCCTAAGTAAAATTCAAGAGACATTTGCGAGAGATAAGGGGGGAAAAAAATACATTGTATAATTTTTAAATAATTTGCATTTTATTGCATGAAATAAGTATTTGTTCTCCTACCAACCAACAAGATTTCTGGCTCTCCCAGACCTGTTAGATTTTCTTTAAGAATCCCTCCTACTCTGCACTCATTACCTGTATTAATCACATCTGTTTGTGTGGACAGGTGTCTTATATACAGGTAAAGAGTTCAATCACACTCCAACCTCTCCACCATAGTCAAGACAAAAAAGAGCTGTCTTAGAACACCTAAAACAAAATTGTAGACCTGTACAAGGCTGGGATGGGCTACAGAACAATAGGCAAGCAGCTTGGCGAGAAGGCAACAACCGTTGGTGCAATTATTAGGAAATGGCAGAAACAAGATTGTCAATCTTCCTTGGTCTGGGACTCCATGCAAGATTTCGCCTTGTGGGGTAAGGATGATTCTGAGAAACATCAGGAGTGAGCTCAGAACTACATGGGGGTCCTCCCATGTAGTTCTGAGCTCACTCCTGATGTTTCTCAGAATCAATGACCTGAATAGAGCTGGGTCCACAGTCTCAAAGATTACCATTAGTAACACACTACACCGTCATGGATTAAAATCTTGCAGGACACGCAAGGTACCCCTGCTCACGCCAGCACATGTGCAGGCCTGTTTGAAGTTCACCAATAACCATCTGGGTGATCCAGAGGAGGCATGGGAGAACGTTATGGGGTCAGATGAGACCAAAAAAAGAACTTTTTAGTATCAATTCCACTCACCGTGTTTGGGGAGGAGTGGGAAGAGATGAGTGCAACCCCAAGAACACTGTTCCAACCGTGAAGCATGGGGGTGGAAATATCATACTTTGTGGGTGCTTTTCTGCAAAAGGGACAGGGTAACTACACCATATTGAAGGGAGGATGAATGGGGCCATGTATGGGAGATTTTGGCTAACAACCTCCTTCCCTTAGTAAGAGCATTGAAGATGGGTCATGGCTGGGTCTTTCACCAGGACAATAACCCAAAACACACAGCCAGGAAAACTAGGGAGCGGTTGCCCAAGAAGCATTTCAAGGTCCTGGAGTGGCCTAGCCAGACCTGAACCCAATCAAAAATCTTTGGAGGTAGCTGGAACTCAGTGCAGTCCAGCGACAGCCCCGAAACCTGAAGGATCTGGAGAAGATCTGTATGGAGGAGTGGGCAAAAATTCCTGCTGCAGTGTGTGCAAACTTGGTCAACATCTACTGGAAATGTCTGATCTCTGTATTTGCAAACAAAGGTTTCTGTAACAAATATTAATTTCTGTTTCTATTTTATCAAATAGTTATTTTATGCAAGAAAATGCTAAATTATTTAAAAATCATAAAATGATTCTCTGGATTTTTTTAGATTCTATTTCTATCAGTTGAAGTGAACCTACAAGAAAAATTACAGACTTCTCCATTGTTTGTAGGTGGGAAAACATGCAAAAAGTGTCAGTATATCAAATACCTATTTTCCCCATTGTACATACTACAAATTTTTCATTAGCCAATAGCCTTGTTGGACTGAAGTTCCTTGGGCCCACCAGAGAAAACTATTCAGAGGGTCCACCTTATATACAGGACATATGCAGGGTTTAATAGGATATCAGGTGACTGATTCGAACGTCAGTTCTAAAGTCATCGCCTAGACTCTTGGACCCCTAATATATTACGGGTAAATTATTATGTCAGAGCTTGGGCCCACCAGAAGGTCCTTTTTGTACTCTGGTGGGCCAGTCAAAGCCTAACTAGTGGTCTGCATGGACCAGTTTAGTGATATAACACTAATTCTTGAACACCACAAATTTATTATGATTTGGAAGAAGACATTTAAGTGAACCACATAGAAATTAGTATGACCTGTCAACTATCACATGCAAAAACAGTGTTAACCCAGCATAGTTTAGCATCTTATGCTATTCTTATAGTGTCTAAGAATGCATTGGACCAAGTCTCTACATCCTTTACTGCTGGGAATCTTTAGAAAATCCTTAAAAAAGGGGCACTTTGTACAAAAGGTGCATAGACTTCTACAATGGTAAGTAACTCATGCACAAGATGACCTGTCCAAGATCCAGTGCTACATTTCTTGAAGGATTTCAGAGTACATATACACATACTATACTCTGTAATATACTTCACTCATCACTGCCCAATCTCTAACTAGGTACCAGATTAAAGCATAAAAATGTTTAAATCTACAGAAAAGCTTGCATCTCTGTTGTAACGGCTTCCATTAAGCAAAGCAAATTGCTCATTCAAGTCAGAAGATAAAATCAAATCAGAGACTGCTAAGCAAGTTAATACACCACAAATATCTTCCATAGACAATAAAAGCCCTGTCTGATTTCACACATGACCAAAACCACCAATTGGACCCATTTAAAGTCTCGGCATTCCTTACACAATTTCTGCTCTTACAGACTTGTACAACAGTCACGTCTATGTGCCATTTACAGTAGAGCCACGGCTTGTGTTCTTGGCAACCTGTGGCTGAGTCAGAAGTCCCAGACACAAATCTGATAGATGCTCCAGCTACAGTCTTGCGGGATTGACCAAACCATTAGCTTTTTTTCCATAATAAGCAAGTCAATTTTATTTGAAGCTTTGTTTTTAAACCCCGTATTCATATAGGTTTTAGATTACAAATGCTGGCGACTATAATCCAATATTGGATCACACATTAAAGTGTATGAGGCTAATCACTATAGCACATCCAGAGTGAGAGAATGGGGGAGAAAAATCTGCATTCCGGCTGCGTCCTCACAAAAGAAACAATTCAGTCCCATGAAGGGTCTGAAGCTTGAGCGGCCTCATAGTAGCCATGCAATGGAAAGTTCTGCAGTCTTTTCAGAGTTCCAGTGAACAACAGACATTGCAAATCAATCACACAATAATGCTTGTGTTGCTTAGCCCAGAAAGGCTCTTCTTGTCCCAGAGTCATACCTTCCCAATGTCTACCACTTTGCATCTGTACAGGTCAATAGCCCATGAATGCCTGACAAAGTGGAAGAAGTATCAGGCAAAGTGTAGAGAAAAAAAAACCCCGAGAGGAATAACAGTATTTCCAGCCAGGAAGCGGCTGTGCCCCCTCTTTTTCCCTGGTCTCCCATTCTAAACACCGATGAATAGGGCTCTGTGTTCCAGAGCTGTCAGCTAGAAGGCTATAGCCACAGCAGGTATGCAGTCCCCATAACGTAGTCATTTGCAAGGGAAATAAGACACTTAAAATAAAGGTCATAGATAACTGTTCATCTAAATAGCAGCGAATAGAGCAGCTTCGCTTGCATTCAGCTGTCACTATGCCATGCATGGACACGAAGGGCATTTTAGGAGGCATATGCACAATAAAAACTGCTACAGGAACACTCAAGCAATTAATAGGACACAAGAGGAGGATATGCTGTATGGAAAGTCTTTAGGTGCAAAATGTAGCATCAAAAACAGTAGCTGGTATCAGCTGGAGTACAAGCTCCTCTGTCACCCACACAACAATAGCTGCTCCAGCCTTTGCCAATAGACTGCTGCAAATAGCTGGTGGTCTGTCTTCACACCTTCATAGTCCAATACTACACAGTGCATAGTGAGATGCAGACATGAGCATCAAAAACAATGCCTACAATGAGCACATTGTGCTCCTACAGAAATATTTGGGGAAACAAGTAACATTGTAGACACAAGTATCACAATAAACAACACATAAGTTACACAAATCCCTCCTCAGATGTCAATATTATGACCACATTGGAAACAGCAGAAGCTTCTGGAGCAACCACTGAGGATCAGGGAAACTTCCCTGCAGGGTGGTCACATACAGGGAAAATAATGGGGTTTACCTCAATCCACTTCTGGGCTTCTTAAGGGGCCCCCAGGGGGGGGTTTTGTGGTGGTCCTTAGGGGCTAGTGCAGGGCTGGCCATTTTCAGGCAGCAGGGTGCCTACCTCTGTAGGTGGATGAGCTAGCACAGGGGAAAGGGCTCCACAAACCGCTCCCCTGCAAGAGCCACCAAAATTTCCCCGTCGGGCAAAGTGATTTCCCACAACACAGCAGCTAAAAATAAGCAGACTGTTGCAGCTTCTGCCTTCAGCCCATGCAAATCGTGAAGCCACCTCCTCCTGGAGCAGAGGCAGCAATCACATGCCTCATTACATGCTCTCCCAGAGCCAGGCTCTCACTGCTGCAGCCCACAGGAGGGGGGGAACAATGAACAGGCTAAACAGCAGCATGCACACCAGCCTGGCAGGCAGAGAGGTGCCCTGGGGGCAGGCCTGGCATGGGGTGCATGGCTGCAGGGACTCAGGTGTCTGCCATAGGGGGTGAGACTCAGCAAGGCAGACAGTGCACCTGACAAGCCTGCAACAAGTGTCTGGCATCGCCTTGTGCGCTCATAAACCCCACCAGACCTGGGCTCCTATGTCCTATATAGACAGAAATCCTGCCATGAATCATCTGCTCTGCTGGATTTATGGGGCTTAAATTATACGGTTCAACATAGACTTCATTTTGGCTTCTGGAGCAGTCAGGTTGAGATCATATTCTGTATGTTACACAGTTTTATGTTACACTCTTTGGGATAGATTCACACGCAAAAAACACTTTTTGGTGCTTTAAAGGCTTTTTTTTGGGTGTTACTAGTATTTTTTTTTTTTAAATATAGCTTCCTGTAAGCGTTTCTGTCATTTTTCCTGTAAGCTTCTCTTTAGGACTAAGTATACATTGATGATGATGTTTAGCGTGTATGCTAAAGCTTAGTACACACTGCGTCTGACCATACGTCAAAATGTGTATGTTATATCGTATATGTTAAACGTATGCCAAACGGGCATTGTTTGGAGCAGTTGTTTGACATCCGTTTTTTTTATTTTTTTTATTTTTGTAACTCGCTTTTCTGTTGGCTGTCACCTGCTTTCCTTGCTATTTGATTGAATAGGCTTGTTTATATTTTTATGACGGATAAATAGGTATACACTTACAACATGGGCACAAACGCTAGGATATGTTTTCCATTGACATACAATGTAAAAAAAAAAAAAAAAAAAGTATACTGTAATGTATACTTTTTTTCAACTTGAAAACGCACAACACCTCACATCTTTCATCTGTTAAAATTAAACGCATATTTGATGGAAAGTGTACAAAATGGACACTATGTCAATATACGTTGCACATCCGTCCACCTACATGAGTCAATGAACACGTTAAGGCATCTGGTTTTACGGGCATCAGAACTTATCGTCATCTGTTCCAAAAAAGCGGTGTGAATTAAGCCTAAGCAAACCCTCGATGTATATGCTAAATGCACATGTGTGTCCTTTTGGCTTATGTTTGAACGGTGTACTTCTCTGTGGTGCAAAAAAATCTATACAATCACTGCCATTAAATGCCTACTTTTTTTTTCTCTCTTTACATTGGGACCAAATTGGTGATAGATGCCACTAATTGGCGTCCATCAGAGGCAACCGTTTAACATAAAATTCCTGTTGTATGCATTAAATGGAAGCCAGAAATGTGGTATATCTTTAGCCATATAAAGAAATGAAAAAAAACTCAGTGAAAATTACTTACTCATGGAATTTTTAAAATAAAATGCTGGGAAAAGTGTGTAAAGAAGGCATAAGGCTTGGTCCCGTTAGGAGCCTCCATTTTGGAGCCCGTCAAAAATTACAGAAAAAAAGAACAGCACTATTTTTCTGTGTTTAAATTAAGAACATCATGATGGAGACCGATAGACCTAAAGTTAATGGGATCCATCGGGCACTTTTGGTGTCATGAAATGTATATAGTCAAGCGAGTGTGCTCAGCTACATTTAAATCTCCCATATAAGTGAGTAGAGAGGATGGGTGCATGTGCTGCCCTCCCCCTTCTCTGAAACGGTTGACTGGTAGAGATATCTACATGCTGACCTGCAGCAAGGAAAAGCACCAATGGGGAAAACTCTTTTAAGCAGATTAAGGCCATGTTCACACGGCTTAAAGCAGGACGTAATTCGGTCCGTAATTACGCGCCGGAGTGCGCCTATTACGGGCTGAAAACGTCCCAGTCATTACGGTAATCCACAGTTCTCATAGAGAACTATGGATTACGTCTCCTCTACCTGCTCGGCGAATCCGCCGCGAGGGGAGATAAGTGACATGTGAATTACCAGCGGCGTATACGCGCCGCTAGTAATGATTGTCTATGGGCCGGCAAAGTGCCGGCCCCCCGCTCCCTCCCCCGCTCCCGCCCCCGGCCACACGGCGTAATTGCGGGGCGTAATTACGTCCCGCAGTTAAGCCGTGTGAACCTAGCCTTAACATTCATGAGTCTGAGAGAGCCGGGAGACAACTGGCATGCGAGCTATAATAAAAGCTGTGTTCCTAAGTCTAAGAAAGTTGAGTAGGAATTTTTTTCATTTGCGGGCAATTGTTTAAACCCTAGCAGAGAAACTATTTTTTTTTTCAGTGAAATAAAAAGTTTTAGTCTGCATTCAAACACCACATTCTGCTACATTTTTCATGGTGGTTTTGTTGGTGTTTGCAGGAGGATAAAGTCTACATTAGGATAAAAAAACACATTTTTTTTTAAACGTACTACAGACAAAAAGTTTTTAATTGTGGGGTTTTTGGAAGTTTTGGCATTTTTTTACATAACTTCACTTGCCATTTTTTGTGGCACTTTGCTCCCATAGATCTTCATATTTTAATATCCTATACTTAAAAATACACTGTGCCTAATTGCAGTTTGGTTTTTGTGTGGAGTTTATACCTTAAAATATCATGTGAAAAATTGGCCAAAAAAATGACAAGCAAAGTATAATAAACTTAACAAAAATACAGTTTACATGGTAAAAAAAAAAAAAAAAAACTACAATTTTTTTTTTTCATGAATTTTTAAATGCAACCTACCTTCCTCCCGCATCAGCCTCAAATCATCTTACTCTATATGTGAACCCTTGGTTTGCAAAGCATTTTTTTTACATATTGCTCATATTTGCTTTTATTAAGGTTAGACAGCGTAAACTTAGGGGATGTTCACACAACGTTTCCTAGATGCTTGTTTGGATCCATGTTTTGGACCCAATACGGACCCAAACATGCATCTAAAAAATTTACATGGATTTACTTTGCTTTCAATGTAAAACAAACAGGGGGTTTCTGACATTGTCGCTGATGGTTTTTATTTTTTGTCTTTTCTAGCGTCTTTCAGATCTGTTCAAAGAATTGGCTTTCATTCTTGACCCCGCGATGCAGCAGACCCCCCTAAAAAAATTATGGGTGGGTTTCTGCTGCAGCAAAAATGCATAAAACCCGCAGCAAATTTGGCGACTGATGAATTTCGGGGGGGGGGGGCGACCATTTCCCGCCTTTTCCCGGCGGAAACTGACCTGATTTTTGTCGGGGCCCGGGGCCACTATACATACAATGAAAAGCCCGGGCCGCGCCTCCCCAGTGTGTTAGGAGCAGTGCGGCGGCGCCTATGTTTGGGCCGGGGGGTGGTAGTCGGTCATACATGCGGGGAAAAGTCCGCCGCCCTGGCCCGTGTGGGGGGCACAGTGCAGGGCCCCAGGGGCAGTGCGGGATTTAGGCGCCTGCGGGATGCACCAAAAAACGTTCCGATCGAGACAGGGGGAACAGGAAAAAAACTTTTTCCCAGAGTCGGGCGGGTATAAATCAAAAATCGCCTTTAAAAAAGGGGTTCAACTTCCAGGAAAAGAGTGAAACCAAAAAAATAAAAAATACAAAACAAAATCTTTTTTCCAAATCTAATTCAAGAATTAGGATATTGGAAATTGCCGGGAAAAAATACAGTAATTCAAAATTCGAAATATTCTCTTTGGGTCGGCATAAACCGGCCAATCAAAATGAAGCGACGTAACCCATTAAAACCTGGGGGGGAAGTTTAAACCAATCAGAATCCACGGCGGGATAGTTCAAAATACAGTAAAAAAAGCTGAAAAGAGCGTTTGGTTAAGCTACGGGGGATTTGGGCTGCTCAGCCAATAAAAAAAAGGGGCGACAGAGCCCATTCTAGCCATGGAGAAGTTTGACCAACAGAATCCACGGCGGGACAGTTCAAAATCTTAAAAATGTAAAAAGAGGTGTTTGGGCTGAGCTAGGGGGATTTGGGCTAGCTCACCCCAATCAGAATAGACGACAGAGCCCCTTTAAAAACCTAGGAAATTATTACCAATCAGAATAGGAGCGAAAAAGACCCTTTATTAGGAAAGTTTTGAAAAATCAGAATCCACGGGGGATAATTCAAAATACAGTAAAAAACAGAAAAAAAAGCTGATTGTGAGCTAGCGGGGGCTTGGCTACCCCAGCCAACAGACGCACTACTTCTCCATTATAGTCTTGGAGAATTGGGGCTCTAAATCCCGGCGCCAGCGCCGTGTGGAAAAGTTTAATAAAAAAATTTTTTTATTAAATTAAAAATTATCAGAAAAAAGACCCAAACCCTTCTTTACAAATAAAGCGTTAAAATCCCCGAAAAAACCTTTTGTCGGAGCCCGGGCGTAAAAAGGAATTGAAATGAGAGAATTCCCGGGAAATACAGTAATTCAAATTTTTTAAAAGCTTTCTCATTGGTCGCATAAAAGCCCAATCAGAATAGGAGAGCAATGTCCCATTAAAAACCTATGGAGGAAAATTGCCCAAATCAGAATGGGAGCGACAATGTCCCATTATTCCTATGGAAAAAAAATTGACCAATCTATTCAAAGGCGGGACATTCAAAATACAGAAAAAATGCGAAAAATGATGATTGGTTGAAGCAGCGGGGGCTGTCCAGCTTAGCCAATCAGAGCGCAGTCTTTTTTTAAAAGTTCTATGGGAAAAGAAAATTTTGAGCGCGCTTGTGATTGGCTAAAATTTAAAGAGGCCCTTTTTACCCAAAGGGGGAGCGAGCGACGCTTTCCCATGGGTTTTCTACAATCTGAAAAAAACTGTACATTTTCCCAAATCAAATGAAAGACTAAAAAAGTTTTCCCGAGTGTAATAAAAAAAAAATAATATGGGGGTAACAAAAAAAAAAAAAATTTAAATCAATAAAATCATGTTTTTTCTTTATTTCGTTAGCCCAAGGGTCAATAGTATGGGGGCAACGAAAAAGGTTTTTAAGGGGCATTGTCGCTCCTATCGATTGGCTGGTTTTTTGCCCACCAAAGGAATGCTTAAACAAATTTTAATTACGTATTTCCCGGCGATTCTCTCTTTTTAATTCCCTATGTAGCGCGGTCTCGGCGACAAACCGTTGTTCGGGGTTTTTTAAATGCTTTTTTTGTAAAGAAGGGTTTGCTCTTTTCTGTAATGTTTTTTAATTAATAAAAATGATTTTTTATTAATCTTTATGCGCACGGCGCTGAGAGCCCCGGGTTTAGAGCGAATCTCTCCCTGATATAAGGGAGAAGTAGCTCGCGCTCTGATTGGCTGGGATAGCCAACCCCGCTACTCAGCCAATCAGCTTTTTCTGTCTTTTTACTGTATTTTGAACTGTCCCGTTTGATTTTTTTGGCCAAAAAACCAAGGGAATTTAAGGGATTTGTCGTCCTATTCTGATTGGCAAAAGTTCTCATAGGGGTTTTAAAGGGGCTCTGTCGCTCCTATTCTGTTGGCGAGCTAGCCCAAGCCCCGGGAGCTTAACCAACAGTCTTTTTACATTTTTTTTACGTTTTTTGAACTGTCCCCATGGATTTTTGATTGGGCTAAACTTTCCATGGATATAAGGGGCTTTTTCGCTCCCATTGATTGGGCCGGTGCCAAAACCCCGTAGCTCGCCCAAAAGCTTTTTTCACCTTTTTACTGTATTTTAACTTCACGCCTTTGATCTGATTTGGCAATCCTTCCCCATAGGGTTTTTAAAGGTCACTGTCCTCCCTTTTTATTGGCCGTTTTGCAGACCAATGAGAAAGGTTTCAGAATTTAATTTCGTATTTCCGGCAATTTACAATTTAATTCTTTTATTGCGCCCTTCGAGTTTAGGAAAGTGTTTTTTTTTAAATTTTGTTTTATTTTTTACGTTAGCTTTTTCTGAACTGTTTTTTTGCCTTTTAAAGGCATATTTTCGGAATATACTTACTGCACGGAGCGGGCGCCGAGATTTGGTAGCGACTTCTATGTTTTTCCCCGCGTTCCGCTTGCTTCACTTCGCCTCTGCCGGAGCATTTAGATAAAAATAATAGGGCGCCTGTCGGAGCTGCCGAGCGCTGCACTGGCCCCCCTTTGCCGATCGCATGTACATGCTCGGGTTTTCGTCGTGCCGCGTCCCCCCCCGGAACGCCCACCCGCGCCCCACACCCTCCCCCTGCCCCCCCTTCATGTGGGGGGCAGCTGAAAAGGGGGGAACGCTGCGCCTAAAACACTGTCCCCGCGTCCAAAAGGGGGGTTTGGCCGGGGGGGCATATACGCCAAAAAAACAGGTAAAACCCGATCTAAAGTCGCCCTTTGGTGCTGAGGGAGCGTTTTAACAGTCCTTTTAAATCGTTTTTCAGACGAAAAAAAATTCCAAAAAAGTTTCAAAAACTTAAAAAAAAAAAAATTTTGACAGATAAAAAGCTGTTAATTTGTTTCTTTTTAAGGGGGGTGTTCACATAGCGTATTTATAGGGTGCATTTCAGCACGTAATTGCGCCAAAAAATGGACCACAAATATGGTAAAAAGAATTTTAATAGCAAAATCACCATCATCATTTAGAGCTGGATTGATCATCGTATTTTTCAGCACGGAATGTGACCCGTCACTTCTTTTGGGTGCTTACGCAGCGAGAAAAAGAGAGGATTCAAGGCAGAGAGCTGCCTCGCATTAAAAGTATGTGCTGCCAAGTATGTGCCGGCAAGTGTATCCTTTCAACAACGCTAATAAAGGAGTATTACGGCACATACCTGTTTGCTTTGCAATAAGCCATGTGAACAAACCATAAGACTTGTCTAGCTTTTTAGACTAACTATATTCTAAGCCTGAATTTTGGTGCGTTTTTGGCATAGTATGTTATTATTATTATTATTATTAACATTTATTTTATAGCGCCATTGATTCCATGGACTGTCATTAAAGGGGGGTCACAACATAATAAAATGGTCATAAAAAAAATGAAGACTTACAACGGATGCAACCAATTTAAGCCCCCCTTTCCCAAAAAAGTCAACCCACTTTTGACTAAGCCATGCCCCCTTGTCAGAGTGTCTAAAGCCCAATGTAAATGTTTATGTGACCTGCTGCGGCATACTATGCAAAGAACGCACCACTTTACTGATCATCCAATACAAAAAGCATTTTTTCTTTAAGAAAAAATCTATATTATGTTTTCTTTTAAAAAGCTAACAAGGCCAAACACATATTCTTATGTGCTTTGTGGACCAATACATGTCACATAAAAAAACTAAATGGGGGGGGGGGGGTTTCCCCAGTAGATCGGGAAAGCACCTTGCTGCAGCCCCCCAGAACCCCCCAAAATCCTCTCGGAACGGCAAATGGGCCAGAACAAAATAAAAAAGGCCCCAAATCCCCCGGGACCCAGCGGAAAACCCCGGACCTCTAAGGAAATTTTTCGTCCTCTGAAATTTGGGTGAAGAGGACCCGAGGCCCCCAAAGCGGGAAACCCGGGGCCCCTTTTTTTCCCGGACAAAACGGAGCACGCCAACACCCGCAGCGTTCACAAAGCCCCGCCGCGGGCCCAATCTCACCTTTTCGGGCCCGGCAGAAAAATCTTCAACGACGCCCCTCCTCCGGAGCAACGGGGATCGCCGCTGCCGACAGCCACCCGCCCTGACGCCCGTGGAGCCGACAAAGGGGGGGAAAAAGACAGCAGCTTGTTTGCGACTCACCCCGCGGGCAGAAAACCCTGGCCAGCCCCTACCGACGTCATCGCCCGGAGAGCCCCGGAAACCATCCCGGGCGGTTTCCCCCTCGGGACCCGCCACAGCCGGATGGGGGGTAACCCCTCCTCAGCCCGGGGGGTTGCCGCACAGGCCATTTCCCCTGCCCCTATTGGATGGGGCGGGGGGGCGGGAGGACCCTCCCCTTTCGCGGGCGGGGCAGGCGGGGGGATAAGGCACCCGGGACTGCACAAGATCGGAGATAACCCCCCCCCAATCCCCCCCGGGGGAGGGCCCCCCACACACGGAGACCCAAGGCCCACAGCGCCCTTGTGTACCCTGGGGATCCCACCCCCGCATTTGCAACACTGGACTGCTCTCTCCCCTGGTCATCAGGGAAGCCCAGATCAACCTCCCAGATGCCTCATGTGGGCTGTGTGGAGAATGGCTCTGACCGCTGCAGCTGCGGGGCTACCGGCACGACTGACAGTACCATACAAGAAACACATCCCTCTGGGAAATGGCCACCCTATTAGGCTTCAGGACACACTGTCCAATCCTACCCCCTTTTTAGGGGACATAGGGGCCCGGGGGCCAAAGAGGGGGCCTGGACGTGGCTTGGGGGGGTGGGGGGGGCCCCCGGCGGGGGAGGGGATGGAGTGCATTCCACGCCGGCCCTCCCTGACTGTGGGGTCCCTCCTGCTACTCTGACCCTGTCGGGGACTCCACAGGCCAGGAGGTTACCCCTGGATCCCTTACCGCAGAAGGCGGCTTCCTGGACCTCAAGCCCTGGCTCTTGGATGTGGGATAGAACCGCACCCCCAAAACACCGCCAGCCACACCTCTGAGTTTTGGGGATCTTAAAGGGGCCCCCTGAACACCCCCTTCATGTAAAATTCCCCACCTGAAACATATGCGTACACGGAGGCACCCCCGGGAATTTAAGGCACCTCTCCCTGTTGCCGAAAAACAAGACATCACCTCAGGGCGCGAGATGCAGCGGGCCCCTGGCGTAAGACTTCGCCCAGTCCAAAAAAATTTGGGACCTCCGGCAAGGGTCCCGGGCTTGAGAAAACCAGGAATCAACGAATTTTTGTATCTTCCTTGCAAAACCCCTTTAAAGAGCCCAACCCTCGCAACACCTTCCCCTTTTACTGCCCCTTAGGGAAAACCCCGCAGCCGGGGGAACAATCAGCTTAGAGGGTCACAAATCTATTAAGCAGGAGAACCTAAAGGTTTTAAATGAAGATTTTTTAACCATATCGGGGCAAGCCGAGGCCCTTTTATTGATTCGACAAGCTCGCAGGCTCTAGACCACATGGACGACCCCCCTTGGGCCACGAGAAAACAATTAGAGTGCACCCACTTCACAATTAAAAAAGATCCCTGCCAAAGCACTCCCCGCCCTTAAGTACAAGGAAACCAAGAAACAACTACCCCCTGACTTCTAACCCACCGCATGGGGCGGTCAACCCTCTTCCTCCTCGCTCCAGGAAAAAAAAACATCCTTACCAGGGGGGTTTCCCCCTTTCTCCCCCAGGTGCGACAGCTTAATGCTACTTTCCGACACTGGAATTGCCCGCCTTTCCATTTTAAACCTCCCGGGACATATCCCTCCCGGAGTGGCCATCGGGTGTTTTCAGAACCCCCCAACCCCCCAAACCTCAACTTTTGGAGCACCAAGAATGCGAAACCCACGATTTTTCGAAAACCCCAAGATTCTCGCAAGGCAGGGGAAACCCGGAACCAACCCCTCGGCTAACCCCTGGTACAACTCTAGAGGGGAGTGTGTACTCCCCTTGATCTTCCTGCTTACTGCCCTTCTTGTCGCAAGACTATCCTCCCTAAACATTGACTTTCTCTGGTCTGCAAAATGCTATCTAGCCTTGGCTAGTATTACACCCCATTTCGATTTGTGCCCTGTGGACTGCGGACTTGTGCTCTTTGGTCCTTCTTGACAGCTGTCTTTTGGCCTCGTTAAAATAAGCTCCTCTAATGTTTCTCTACTCGATTTACCTGTCTCATTGCTGCCCAGGCTAGGGGGACATGTCCCACGGGGGTCTTTCCTTTGTTCTAACCCCTCCCCTCTTGATTTTGGGGGGGGGAGGGGTTGAGCGGCCGGCGCCCCACCCTGCCCACCTTCTCTGGGGTTCTCTGGGGGCCGACGGATAGCGGCACCTAGCGATACAACGACTCCCTCCCCTTATTCTTATAAAACCCTGACGTGTTCTCTATTACTCTTCTGCTTCAATTTTTGGACCCCCCAATAGTTGAAGCCCACTGTGATACACAAATGGCTCTTGCAGTTATGAATCTGCTGTTCTTAGTTATTTGGCCTCTTCTTCTTTGGCCTAAGTTGTTGTTCGTTTGATTAAAGTCTCTTTTTGTTATTCGGTCTCTCGGTCTGGCTCAGGGGTCACCTGCCCCTCTACTCTCGGGTGACTGCCCTGCGAATGCGCCCCACTGTCTTGGCTAACGTGCAAACCTCCCTTAAAAATAAGGATTTAACTCACCCGGAAACGCTCAAA
>JAODAL010029688.1:0-51211 GCA_025379985.1 Phyllomedusa bahiana
TTTCTCACTGTCAGAGAATAAGGTATCATTTGAAGTGAAAAGCTAAGTGTAACTCCATAGTGTATATCTACATTTCTCGCTCTCTCTACCTACTTTGTAACTAGAATGGGCATTTGACATTCAGGATTCTGGGAAAGATGGGTGATTATTTTTTTTCTCTTACACACAGTGATATATCCTGCAGATTATTACACCTCTGACCTCTACAGATCTGCAGAACAAAACTATATGCTTTATCTGTTTGTGATTACATGGGACTGCACAAGAACTTTCTCTCTGCTGCAGGACCTCTTATCGCTGTTAGTGAACAGAGCAAACCCTGCGCGCATACGTCGCACCTACCACCAATTCCTGTCAGTGAACAGAGCAAATCCCGCACGCATACGTCACACCTACCACTGATTCCTGTGTCTGTCTGTTTCGCTAACCCACGAGTTCAAAAAGCTTCTTTATCTGTCGGGGCATGATGAAAAATAGAACAAGAGAATCATACTCCTGGATGCTCCCGTTCTGTTGCGGCGACCGTCCTGTTCATCCCGGTTTTAACTGTGAACGTTCATCATTATATGTTTTTTGTCTGTCCCACCTTGAAAGACCATACAGAAATGGGGAGGGGGGGGATTGTGTGCATCTTCCTGATGCAATCAGGTGCGGTTTATAATATATCTGACTGGATCTTGGAGCTGCCATCTGTGGTGACCTGGCTTTGAATATCCAGATTTGTTTGCTGGTAGGAGGGGGCACCAGAGTTTACCCATAGGTTAGTAGAGGGAGTTTCAAAAGAGAAAACATTACATGTGGGGGGTTGTTGTAGTAGTTGGTTTTGTTTTAGCTGTATCTAAAGAGATTTGAAGTGGGAAGAAGCCAGGATCTGGGTTGTGACCAGAGCAGGAGACTTAAAGGAGTTGTCTCACTACAGGCTTTCAGCCTACCTCAGTGTGTCTGGCAGCATAGGATTTTTGAATTCAGGGGCGTGCTTCTTGTCTGCCTCTTCTCCTCCCCCTTCCCAGCTCCCCTCAGCACACAGACAGCTCTCCTGCAGTAACTTCTATACAGCAAGGGGGGGGGGGGGGGGGGAGGGTGAGGGGGTTTGCTGCCAGAGTTAACTCTGTGTGTGCCTGCCTAGGTCTGCTGCTCACTGCTGGATCAGCTGCACTGTGCTGTGGCTGAGCTCTTGCTGCTCCTCTCCACAGAGTCAGGAGAGGGCTGATCTATGAGTGTGGAGAGGTCTGTGAAGCTGTGCATGCTAATAGCAGAGCAGGGGGGATGCAAGTGTTCCTATACCCCCTGCTTAGCATAAAAATCTCCAGGGACATCTCAAGCAAGAACAAACACAAACACTGTCCTCCCATCAGAACAATAGCAGAAAAATGGCAGGCTTTTTAAATTGCAAAAACATGTAGGAAATTTATTAAAAAGTCCCATAAATACAAGACTTAAATGACAGCAGTTGTACTACTTGCGATTATAGTAGAAAGCATTCCATAGTAGGCGGTATCATAGATGTAAAAGGCATATTTTCATCTGGCAGTGCGGCGTCCGCATAGCTCTTGGCCGCTCCCGGCTTGGAGCACAGAAATTTTCCTGACATGCGGGCGTGACGCAGGGCGTACACGTTTCGGGGGACCTCCCCCTTTCTCAAGCACGCACTGTTGATTTTAAACCCTCTACAATTATAGGTAAGCACGGCAGAATATATACTATAATGCCGCTACATATGCTAATCGTAATATGTTAATATACAAGAAAGCTCTAAGGCCCCCAACTCTCGTTCATCCCAGCTGGTGCAAGTGTGTTTAGTTCATGAATCCATCTCGCTTCTCGTCATAAAAGAAGCATTTCGATGGATTGTCCCTCCCTCTCTTCAACTTCCTCTAATACAGCCCATCTTAGCTCTGATACATTGTAAATTATTTTCTAGAAAATGCCTAGCAACACTCGTTTCTCCGAATTTATTCCCTTCACTCTGTTCTATACATTTATTTTTCAAAGCAACCCTGATGTTACTACGATGTTAGTTAAGCCTAGTTTTTACGCTGCGTGTTGTTTGTCCGACATATGCAATCCCGCACGGGCATTTAAAAAATATAAATCGCATTCTTGGTATTGCATGTGTACGCTCCCCTGATTGGTATGTTTTTTCCCGTATGGGGATGTGAGATGTGTGAGCCCCGTATAACAGCACTACAATTCTGGCAATTAGCACATGGATAATTTTCCTCTTCTTTCTACATTCTTAAAAAGTTTCTGCTATTAGATTTTTTTCCTTCCCCGTAATGCCCAGTTCGGACTATTTGACTTCCTATCGTACGTCCTTTGCGATATACAAAGAACGGTAGATCTTTAAATAACTTGCCATACTTGGCATCACTCCTAAGAAATACCCCAAAAGTTTTTGTATTCCCTCTTTTAATCATTTCGCTTGTGTGTCATATGTGCTAATGTAAGCCAGTTTACTATGCTCTTTCTTGTTTTGGCGACAATTGAATAGGACAGAACGATCTTTTCACCTATCTCTTGTGCATTGTTTCTATTTTGGTTTTATTATATCCTCTTTCTACGAATTTTTTAACCATCTCCTAAACTCTGTTGTTAAATAGAGTTGTGGAGAGGAACAAATGCGTTTAGCCCGTAAATTGGCCCTTTGCTATCCCACAAATATTTTTGGTGCATGATAACTCTTTTTATAAAAGACATTATTTCTGTCAAGGGCTTGTAAATAAGCTAGTAGAAAATTTTCCCTCCCTAGTCTTCCTCACTTCAACGTCAAGGTAAGTGGAGGGACATCCCTGCCCAAATGGTGGCCGTAAATTTAATTAGGGATGTATTTTATTGATATTATCTACAAAAAGTCTCAAGTTCTTTTTTTGATCCATTCCATAGACAAAGATGTCATCCACGTTTCCTATACCAGACCACAACATCGTTGTAGCCTTGTGTCTTCTGGATAAATTGTGTTTCTAAAGCAGCCATAAACACGCTAGCATAACTCGACGCGACTGGCGACCCCATAGAGGTGCCCTGTGTTTGCAGGTAAATATCCTCCCCGAATCTGAAAAAGTTCTTGGTTAGAACTATATCAAGCAATGTCATTAAAAAATTGATTTTTTGATTAGTGAGCGTGGGGTCCTCTCCTAATGGCTCTCTGGCAGCCTGCATCCCTTCCCCATATGGTATATTGGTGAAAAGTGATTTTACATCTAGAGTACACATGATGTAAGACTCTATATTTGTTATAGACTCAAGTACTTGTAAAAATTGACCTGTGTCTCTTAAAGCGTGTGTGTCTCTCTTAACTTACTCTTTTAAGAAGAGTCAACATATACGGCAAAGGCCCAACAAAGAGCCTATCCCCGAGAAACGATTGGTCGTCCGGGGGATCAAATAGGACTTGTGAATTTTTGGTATAGGGAAAGATGGGAGCACTGGATGTTTACAGATTAACATATCTTTAATTTTTGTTTGTAATAAGGTTTTGATCTACCCCTTCATAGGACCATTTCGATAACTTTCTAAATTTTACAGTGGGATCCTCATCCAATTTTTTATAGACAGTACGATCACTTAATTGAGTATGGGCCTCACTAATATATTTTGTTCTATCCTGTACAACGGTGGCCCCCCCCTTGTCGGCTTTTTTTACTACAATTGTGCCATCTTTCTTAAGTTGCTGCAAAGCCTGCACTTCCTCTCTAGTAATGTTATTATTTTTATTTTTGTTTTTATGGCATAACTCCCATTTCTCTGCCACTTCTGATGTGACCACTTGTATGAACGTTTCCAATGTATTACTATTGACCTCTGGATCAAAACTGCTACTTTTGTATAATTTTTTCGGGATCTCACTACTCTCGTCCCTTGTTTTAGATGTAACCTGAAAGAACATTTTAATACGTATCTGCCGACAAAATTTATAGAAATCTACATTGAAATCAAAGAGAGACATTTCATTAACTGGAACAAAGTTCAGTCCTCTATTAATTAACGCTTCTTGTGCATGAGTGAGTTCTTTATGGGAGATGTTAACCAACAGGCTCTCTTTTTTATTCTGTTCTTCTATTTTTTCTTTGCTTTTGTGGTATTGCGTTTTTCGCGCTGGCCTGTGCCAGAGCTGCCTCCAGAGTCCATTTCCGGGTTTGGATTTCGATGTTCTAAAAAATTCGACGCTTTAGAATTTTTTCTCGTAATAGATCTTAATTGCATACGGTTAGTGGCTGCTAGATCTTCAGATTCAGTACTGCTCTCTTCATTGTTAGATCTCCTCTTTTTCTCTTTCTTATATCTGATTCCCGCCTGTCAGGAATTGCTGTGCTCCAAGCCGGAGCGGCCAGAGCTATGCGGACGCCGCACTGCAGATGAAAATATGCCTTTTACATCTATGATACCGCCTCCCATGGAATGCTTTCTACTATAATAGCAAGTAGTACAACTGCTGTAATTTAAGTATTTTATTTATGGTACTTTTTAATAAATTTCCTACATGTTTTTGCAATTTAAAAAGCCTGCCATTTTTCTGCTATTGACTGTGTTGAGGGTTGAGGAGCCCTGGCTAAGGCAGACTTGCGTTGAAGCGGTTTTTGAATTTACATGAAAAATAGCTACGTTGAAAAAGTTGCATTGATACTCCCATCAGAACAGACACGGGGCAGCTGTGAAGTGTGTTACTATAATCACGATGTGTCACTAATACAGCAGAGCAGGGAGGGATATGAACCGTTCACATGCCCCCCTGATCTGTTCTATTAGTATAGTCAACGCTCCACAGACACATGATTATAGTAACACACTTCACTGTTGTCACATCTTACTGACCACAGATCAGCCTCATCTCTGCTCTCCTCAATCTGTGTAGAGAGCAGGAGGAAGCAGACACACATAGGGTTAATCCAGGCAGCACAGCTACACACGGGAAGTAGCGCCCCCCCCTCCCCTACAGAAGCATCAAATACTGTGCAGGAGGGGCTCTGTGCTGTGACCTGTATTGAGGAGCTGATGAGTCACCAGCACTGGCAGCCAGTGAGATAAAAATCAACAGGTCGGCTGCTATAGTGATTTGAGGAGCTAATGCACTCCTACTACCAGGGATAACTCAAAATCAGTAGGACATTTGTAATGAACATATATTGCAAAGCTGCTTGTTTTTTAAAGATCTTTTAATTAAAACCCATTCATTGTAGCGAGACAACCCCTTTAAGGAGCTGTGCTGGAGGCCCGCATCGCCAAGAGAAACCAGGAAAAAATCCAGACTAGAGGCTTGCCTGTGGATTATAGAAGTGAGAAGCAGAGTAGAGGTCAGCACCTCTGAGGACTTCTAGAAAAAAAATTTGGGTTAGAGGACTAACAAATAAATTGGGCTGCGGCTGTTACCCCACCTCTATGTTCACTCTATTGATTATGCGCTTATCAAACAAACTCTTCACATTGTTCTTTAAAAAGCTACTAGTCACCCCTTACTGCAATTAAATAAAATTAATGAATATGACCGAGATCGCTTTCATAATATTTTAACACCTAGGTCTATAAGGTTATGTTCACACGGTGCAATTGTGGCGCATACAATATGCGCCGCAATACGCCATGTGTTTTGGGAGTCACGCTGATAAGCCCGCCGGCCCCATTGACATGCATTGTTCACGGCACGTAATCACCGCGAACAATTGACGTCACTTATCCCCCCGCGCGTACAAAACCGAGCTATGGATTACCGTAATTGCGGCGCGCATTTCGACACTTATAACACACAGCGAAGTGCGCGCCAAAATAAGCCGTGTGAATATACCCTAACCATGACAAGGGAGAATCCTGTAACGGCCATGAGAATGTGGAACTGGCCGCCACAAGATATTGTGACAGTTGATTCATTGAAAAAGTTCAAGGGCCTAGATGCCTTATATTACAGGTTATGAGTAATATATCTTGGGGATGAGACGATGATATATGCATTCTTCGTTTATATCGCGCCATTATATTCCACAGTGCTGTACAGAAATTTTCATTATGCATACGATCCAAGGATTTTAAAAGAATTTTTCCTTTGCTATGAGTTAACTGGTGTCCACCTTAGAGGTTTTGCCTTCCTGGAGATAGGGTTGTAGGTTGGATTTGATGGACCCATATGTTTTTTTTTCACCCTTAGTAAAGGGGTTTGCTTACCGTGCTGTTTCACGAGTCACAAGCAGCTTTTCTTTCACTCTGCCTTTGTCAGGCTGTGGGTGGTTCTATATCAGTGATTAGCATATTAAGCTTCTCTGTCACTTGCTGAAAGATTACAAAGATGTTGGTGCAGAAGATATAATTTTCAGTGAATAAAGTTACAAGTGCTCTGAGTAGTGAAAACAATTCTCTGTAAACAAAAGCTAATCTTGTTAGCGATAATTCATCTACTCGGAGAGTGAGCTCTGGCCATAGTAAGGTCACTCGTTGCGCTCTGCCTGATCAGGAAGAAAGATTATGATTGTAACAAGGGAAACCGCTGTGCACTCAGAGCAGATAAAAGCTCTCTTAAAACCAAGATAAAATCAAAAGAGAAATGTATTTGGTCTTCAATTACCTGTCCCTACATGTTGTAAGATGAGCTTTGTGGTGAGAAACACCTTGCCACCGCAGCCTGTTTTCATCTTCCTGACAGAGACCCATTTTTTGTAAATCTGATGTGTCGCTTTATGATGGAATCACTTTTTGATACCTTTACCTATCCAAGTGATTCAGAGACTGTTTTGTCATGACATACTGTGCTTTAAGTTAGTAATATATTTTGGTCCATATAATCCTTATTTGTGGAAAAATATCAAAATGTCCTAAAAATTTTGAATAAATTACCAAGTTCAAAATCTTCTGCACGCAAGACAGTTATAGCACACAAAACAGTTTATAACTAGCATCTACCATGTCTATTTTTAAATGTCTTTATTTTTTACGACATTATAGGTCTGGCAAATTTTCTTGAACATTTGCAAATTAATACTAAATTTATAACGCAGATTTTTAAGGGACCAGTCCAGTTTTGACATAGTTTGGAAGGGCCTGTATGTTAGACACCCCCATAAATAACTCCATCAAATAAACTGCCTTAAAGTATTAAAGTAAACCTCTTAATGTATTCAAAATAGCATTTAGGAAGTATATTAACCCTCTAAGTGTTAAACAGAAATTAATGTATCCATTATTCACTGGAATACTGTAGAAGTTACCAGATAAATGTAGCTCAATATGGATTCCCCCAACTCTGCAGTTTTCAGGGATATCCCATATGTGGCCCTATTACGCTATTTGACAATCACAAGCCTTAAAATAGGAGGAGCACCTACTGCATTTTTGGGTAATTTTCATTAGAATATTTTTTTGGCACCATTACAGGTGTGCAGACACCCTAAGGTACTAAAACTTAAACACCCCTAAAAAGACAACATTTCAGAAACTACACTCCTGAAGGACGATTCACATTTTTTAGCATTCAGCTATGAAAATGAAAAATTTTATTTTTTTCCCAATAATATGCAGTTTAAGCTAAAAATGTTTTATTTTCACAAGAAATTCTAGGGAAAAAAAGCACCCCAAAATTACACAATTTCTTCCATGTTCAGTAAACTGCTGTTTGGATGCATGGAAGGGCTTACAAGAGAGGGAGCGCTATTTGGCTTTTGGAATGCAGATTTTGATGGCTGCTAGATTACATTTGCAAAGCCCCCAAAGTATCAGAAAAGTTAAAAATCTTCCAGCAGTCACCCCATTTTGGATTCAACACCCCTCATGTATCGCATCTATGGGTGTGTTGTGCATTTTTGGTCCACAGGTGTTTTACAGTTTTTTTTAAGCATCGGGCTGTGAAAATGAGAAAATAAAAAACCCCAAAACAATTCCACCACTGTCTTTGGACTTCGTTCATGGTGTAGTATAAATGACATAACTTTACTATATGGATCGGTACAATTACAAACATTGGCAGCACTTTGAGGGGACTTTTTGATAGTCTTCAAATCCATTTTTCTGGAGGCAGGGTGAAGAAAATACTGCAATCCTAGTAATGTTTATTTTTAACAGCACTTACCATGCAGTATAGGTGACATGTTAGTTTCACTCCATGGGTCAATACGATTATGGCAATACCACATTTATATAGTTTTTTCAAGTTGTAGTAATGAATAAAAAAAAAAAAAAAAGTGTTTATTGTGTAAAACAATATTTATATAGGGCTTTCTTCTAATGGACATTACTTTTATTTTTCTATATAAACAGCTATGTCAGAGCTTTTTTTTCAGGACAAACTGATATTTTCATTGGTACCACTTTAGCATCTATATGACTTTTTGATCACTTTTTATTCCGTTTCTTGTGTTGGGGGATGAGCAAAAAAAAAAAAAAATTCCAATATAGCCATTGTTGTAACATGCGTGGTGATACCAAATGTGTGTATTATAATTTTTATCTGTGATTGGTGTTTGTAACGGGAGAAGGGCAGTGTACTTTTTTTGGTGTTTTTTTGCTAACTTGTTCCCATGGGGACTTGGATCAGTGATCTGTAGATCACTGCTACAATACATAGCAGTACATAGTTGTGCTGCAATGTATTGTTAACCGACAATCGCTATGTCGTAGTGACGTCACAGGCAACCCCCGGAAGCCTTTGTTAGGCTTCCGGGTTGCTAGGGAAGACATTGGTACCCAGCAGTGGCGCTGCCAGAGGGTGCAGACTAAGGGAGCTTCCTTCCTATGTCTTCATCTTCAGCTGGCGCGATTCTGATTGACCACTGAACCTAAAGGGTTAATCGCCGGCAACCATAGTGAATTGAATTACGATGTTATTCAGAATGTTATTCCAATGATATTCAGTTATTAAGTCTATGCAAACTGCTATTTGCACAAAGCGGACTATCATACGCTAGATCAGAACGAAAGGTCCAGCTTCGCATATTTTGCAATCTCCAAGACTTTTTAAACCCCCAGTGACGCTTCACAAGCACAAATTATATTTGCTTGGATGTGCCTGGTGAATATGCAGTGGAGCACTTTTTGAAAAACCACACACTGCATATGACAGAAGTTATCCAGACTTGCAGTTGTTTATGTGGCAACCACTTTGCAAGCTTAAGAGCATTTATGTGTGAAATCATGCATACATACATATATATACACACACACACACACACACACCATAACTGCGTGCATATTATCTATACACAAGATTTTATTAACTTACTACTTGCCATCCTGCTACTGCTGTGAGCAAAAATCAATGCAATCTACATGAATGAAGACACATGGTACTGATGCACCCTATTATTTTTGTACTGGTTGTTGAAGCTGCCTAAAACATCTACTCTGCTGAACTAGATCATATAAAATTAAAATACTTTCCAAATTTTCAGCAAACGTTCCAATAAAAGTAAATTCAAAGTACCCGCAATCAAATTTATTTTGCAGTTTCGAACAACTTGTTCAACTTCAGACAGAAAACCACTGTTAAATGTTATAGGCAATTGTTGTCAGTAACAAATTATTACCACTCCAACAAATAAAACGAGACAAAGCTAAATAGAAGTTAAGATTTATAGAAGAAAATGATTTTACTGTAAAAGGAAAAAAATAAAAAATCCTTGACCAGTATACACATTTTTCCTCTTCAGTACCACTGCTGCAGAGGTCTTTCCATGGATACTATATACATACACTTTGCAGACAATGGTATATGATTCTACCATGCCAGTCCTTTCGGATTTTTAGATTTGCCCTTCTTTCCACGTTGAGTTTTAAGCTTCTTTCTGTGCCTCTGGTTCATCCATACAGGGTAATGCCCGTGCTCATCTAGGAGAGTTTTTTTGTTTCGTTTTCCATCTATATCCATCTTCATGGTGTCACCTAAATAAGAGTCATTGGGGATAGATCACAATAAGAATTACAGACCACAATCTACAACTTATTTTCCAAATTATTTAAAAGATCTTGTCTTCATAACTGTTCCATATAAAATTATTATCCTATATAGATGTTAAATGCAAGGTCAATGGTTGTCACACAATTACTAGTATGAACAACCTCAATTCCACTTCAGCAACAGATCCACTCTATACATTTGCATTGGGGAAAATGACAACAGACATGCACAGTTCCCAAAACTCATATAAGGGTATGTTCACACAGGGTCTTGCCTCCGTATGAACATCCGCTTTTCAAATGCGTCTCTGGGTCCATCAGGACGGACCCAGAGACGAATCTAACAATTAGCAGTGACTTTATCACTGCCCGCAATGACAGACACGCAGCTGTGTTCACATGAGTGATAGCCGCTGCGTGTTTGCATCGTGCCTGTCATGTCCGTCTTTCGGATGCAATCCAAGAATTGCATGTCATCTGAAAGACAGACTCAACAGGCACAATGCAAACACGCAGCTGCGATCACTCATGTGAACACAGCTGCGTGTCTGTCATTGCGGGCAGTGATAAACTCACTGCTAATTGTTAGATGTGTCTCTGGGTCCGTTCAGATGGACCCAGAGACGCATCAGAAAAACGGATGTTCACATGGACGAAAAACGCCATGTGAATATACCCTAAATCTGTATGCTCAATTGCCAGTATACAAAACAAGGAATGCAACTATGCGTGTCAAAAAAGCAGGTAATAAACCACATAAAGTGACACACTAAAACAGCAGAGCAACCATCAATATAGACAAAAATTTAAATAACACTTAAAAGCCAAAAAGAGGCCAAAACATGGACCAATGAGAAGGTACGCTTTGAGACCTTTTGTGTACCTTCTTATTGGTACATGTTATACCCTTTGGGCTTTTCAGTGTTTTTAAATAATTTTTTGCCTCAAAGTTGTTTTTCTATTTTGTGTATATTTATGGTTGTTGTGCTGTTTTTGTTTGTCTACTACTTTATTTGGTCTATTGTATGCTTGGCTGCTGCGCCATATGAATGCTCCCCACCACAGAATAGAGTCCGACATATAAGTGACTAGGGACAGGATTGGGTGTCCAGCAAACAGCTCTAGAATAAAAGCACAGGTTACTTTATTATTACATGATTGTTCCTACCAGGATGGCAAACACACTTTTCAATGCGGAAGCAGAAAACAGGCAATTTAAAAGGGGTTATCCTGTTTCAAAAGTTAGCATCTAAAGTAAGCTTGTGGTGAGCTACGAGTCTTTTGCAGAAAATACACAGATGGCCGCGTTAGAGCATGTTCCCATGGCACAGGTTTTCAGTCGGGTTTACAGACTGTTGTCGGACTTGAAAGCAGTCTGTAAACCTTTTACATTGACTTTAATGGAAAATCCGTGCAACAGTCCCCACTACACAGATTTTCTGACGGACGTTTTTTTTACTGAAAAACTTAGAACATATTCATTCTTCTGCCCAGTTTTCAGGGGCTTGAGTCCGCAAACCGCGGAGAAAAGCTGTCCCCCTTTGTGCCAAAAAAAAGACCAAATACCGGTCGGGATTAAATAATTATATGTACAGTGGGGAAAATAAATATTTGATACAGTGGCGACACTGCAAGTTTTCCCACCTACAAAGAATTGAGAAGTCTGTAATTTTTTACTCTAGGTACACTTCATCTGTGACAATCTTAAAAAAAAAATCCAGAAAATCACATTGTATAATTTTTAAATAATTAATTTGCATTTTATTGCATGAAATAAGTATATGATCACCTACCAACCAGCAAGAATCCTGGCTCTCTCAGACTTGTTAGTTTTTCTTTGTATGTTCACATGGCGTATTTGCAGGGCATAATTCGGCGTGTAATTGCGCTTCAATATGCCCAAATTATGCTCGGCAAATACGGTAATGAGAGCTATGATTACCTGCCGTCTTCCCTGGCATACAATATGCGCCAGGAAAAAGAATTTGATTTGTGACTAATGTTAGATTCAGTGGTAGTCGTCTGCCAGTACATACTTCTAAAACACAAGGCGTATTGTGGCACATACATTGCACCGCAATACGTCATGTGAACCTAACCTTAGAAGGTCTCTTACTCTGCACTCATTATCCTGTATTAATTGCACCTGTTGGAACTAGTTATATGTATAAAGGACACCTGTCCACACAATCACATTTCAACCTCTCCATCATGGCCAAGACCAAAGAGCCGTCTAAGGAGACCAGGGATAAAATGGTAGACCTGCACTAGGCTGGGATGAGCTACAGGCAAGCAGCTTGGTGCGAAGGCAACAACCGTTGGATCAATTATTAGATAATGGAAGAAAAACAAGATGGCTGTCAATCTTCCTCGGTCTGGGGCTTCATCCAAGATCCCGCCTCGTGAGGTAAGGATTCTGAGAAAGGTCAGGAATAGGCCCAGGACTACATAGGAGGACCTGGTCAATGACCTTAATAGAGCTGGGTCCAGAGTCTCAAAGATTACCATAAGTAGCACACTACACCATCAAGAAATTAAGTCCTACAGGGCACACAAAATCCCTCTGCTTATGCCAGTACATTTCCAGGCCTGTTTGAAGATTGCCAATGAAGGTTATGTGGTCAGATGAGCCCAAAATAGAACTTTTTGGTATCAATGCAACTGGCCATGTTTGAAGAAAGAAGAATGAGGAGGAGTACAACCCCAAGAACACATTCCCAACCAAGAAGCATGGGGGTGGCAAGATACTGTGAGGGTGCTGCACCATATTGCAGGGAGGATGGATGGGACCATGTATCACAAGATTCTGGCCAACAAACTCCTTCCCTCCGTAAGAGCATTGAAGATGGGTTGTGGCTGGGTGTTCCAGCAGGACAATGACCCAAAACATATAGCAAGGGCAACTAAGTAGTGGCTCCGTAAGAAGCATTTCAAGGTCCTGGAGTGGCCTAGCCAGTCTCCAGACCTGTACCCATTGAAAATCTTTGGAGGGAGCCGAGACTCAATGTAGCCCTATGACAGCCCGGAAACCTAAAAGATGTGGAGAAGATCTGTATAGAGGGGTGGGCCAAAATTCCTGCTGCAGTGTGTGCAAACTAGTTCGAGAACTAAAGGAAATTTCTGAACTCTGTAACTGCAAACAAAGTTTTCTGTACCAAATATTTATTGAGTTATGTTTTTCTATTGCATCAAATACCTATTTCATGCAATAAAATGAAAATTGTTTAAAAATCATAATATATATATATTATATATATATATATATATATATATATATATATATATATATATATATATATATATACATACATATACACACACACACACACACCAGGGCTGTGGAGTCGGTAAGCCAAAGCTCCGACTCCTCAATTTTCCTGACTCCGACTCCTGGCTCCTCAATTTGCCTGACACCGACTCCTGATGCCAACTCCCACTCCCTCATATATGGCACATGTTTAAGTGACAACTTTACTGTAGTAAAATGGTAACATCAGGCTTTATCACGTTATGATACAATAATCAAGCTATTTAGGTAGAACATACACTGACAAGCAAAAGGGTAACAATGTTTAGAACTTTTGACTTTCAGGCTCCATATCTTACCATCCACTACAGCTTTGTACATTAGGCTACAATCATTTTATAGACAATCATCTTACCTATCATATACATATATTATTTAGTATTAGTATCTGCTTAGTTTTGCAGATTCTTGTCATGTAACGGCATGGTTACTGTTATGCTCCTAAAAATCTAAATTTTGCTTTCAGCCCTGCCTGAATCCTTCTGGATCCTTCTGGGCTCTGGATCAGATTCAAGCATGACTTGACCAAAATCTGATCCCAGGACTCTACACGAATACAGCTTTTTCTTCATGTCTAATGGTATGCTGACACAGTATATTGCGGCGCGTTCAGTACGCGCCGCAGTACACCGTGTTTCTGGAGCTCGCGGTGATCAGCACGTACTCACGAGGCGCGGGGGAGCCGGCAGTACTCGAGTGTATGAAGTAACTCATCTTGTAGGACACGGACATATAGCTCAGCATTGAGGTCACCATCCATCCTGGGCAAGTATCCAACATCTTTGGCTGTGATCCCTCCCCATATCCTCAGGCTTCTTTCACCGAATCTGACCGTTCTTCCAGCTTCTCGATCCATTAGCCCCCTTCTCCCTTGATCTTCCTATTTGCCCCCATCAGAGCCTAGTCTATTGACTTTCATCTCATCGCTCTAAATCATCTGTTTCCAACCTTCCATTTTTAGTACTTTTTGGCAAACTTGAGCTGACGCTTCTTATGACGAGATTGAAGTCGAGGCTTCTTCCCCTATTTTCAGGCCATCATTCCAGACCTGTGGGATGTATATTGCCCAGTGCTATTAGGGAACGTGAGAACAGGTTGTCTATTGTCCCACCACCAGGAGCAAAACAGTAACAATGCAGTTACATGAGAAGAATCTGTAGAACTCAGTAGATGCTAATTAGTTGAAGGTAAAAGTTATGTATGAGAGCCAAGATGATTGTCTATAAAATGATGGTAGTCTCACATTGAAAGCTGTAGTGGACGGTGAGACATGGAGCCTGAAAGTCACCAGCAGTCCAAAACATTGTTACACTTTTGCTTTTTGATGTAAAATATATTTATAGGCTATGAATTTCGAACACAAAAAACTTTAATAAATTGTAAATATGAAGTCAAAAATTTTGCTGAAATTTGTTTGCTATGGGAGCAGAATCTTTTCCCGTGCCAGCTTTTCCTGCTCCATGTCATCAATTACACTCCTCATGTGATGAGGCTGAAGATATGGGAGCAGTAGCACTGGTGAGACCCAATTCTTCTTGCTCTTGTCTCAGCATTGAACTAACTGGACCAATTTATTATATATTTTAGGAGTCGGAGTCGGTCCATTTTTTACCGACTCCAACTCCGACTCCTGCAAAATGGGCACCGACTCCACGACTCCGACTCCTGCAAAATAGGCACAGACTCCGACTACACGACTCCACAGCCCTGAACACAGTACTATGACTCCTGAATTTTTAAACCTATTTACTTTTGAGGTATGAAACTTTGCAAATGTCCTTTGAAATGAAAGAAACTAGGCAAGATGAATAAAATAATGGGGTTCAACTCTGGAGAATATGCAGGTCGTTCTATTAGTAGGAGCCTACTGGCTTGTTTTTGTCTGCTTTGGAAGTTTTGACATCGCCAAAAAGTATGTTTTAATTAATTTTCTAGCTGCAATATGAACTCCTGACCAACTAGGTGTACACTGGAGGGTAATTTTGTGGTATACTCTTATGTCCAGATTGCCAGTCACTCTGTGCAAGTTGCCAACTCTACATCTATCAAAAGAGCCCAAACCATTGTGCTTCTCCATGTTTGACAGTTGTCACGAACCATCGTTTCACATCCTTGATGTACCATAAGACCTTTTTCCACTCTTTAGTAGTCCACTGGAGGTGGTGCTTGGCCTAGACAATTCTTTTTTGCAATTTCAGCAGTGGCTTTTTTACTAATACTCGACCTTTTCAACTGCAGACAGATGCCTTTTCCTCACACTTGAAATGAAAACTTGCTTTTTGCTGAAACAAGCTGTGCTTCAGGATTATGAGCTGTGAGGCGCTGATCATGCAAACTGCTGAATTTCAAAAACTTGTCATTTGATTTTGTCCTGGCCTTTAGTCTGCCAGACCTCTTCGTGTGTTTCCAAGCGCCTTTTTTTTTTTTTTTTTAAACTTGTTTTTATTTGAAAACATTTTTCAATATACAACAGAAAAACTGGGTGCAAAATATACATACCACATAAACAATCATATAACAGTTCACAGTCTATCATTTTGAGAGATAACCGTAGCTGGATTAAGCTGAGAAGTTCGAGAATGATATTCTAAATGATTATCTCATGTCACATAGCAGTATGTCTCAAACAGGATAATATTAACTTGTGGTCAGTTAAACATCTTAAAAACTATTAAACACTGTGGTAAAAAAATAATAAAAAAATAAATAAAATAAAAAAAATAAATAAGGGGGGATTATAGTGGAAGCACCGTGGGCGAAAAGTAACATAGCAATTCCTCTTGTGGCAACTGAATTTCTTGAGTCTACTTATGTTCCACCAGCAAGCCCCCAGACCCACAAGAACTGAACCCCAGGCTGCATCATGTTATTTTTAATCTACCCAATGAATTAGCGATGCAAGCTTTCAGATACCAACTTGTATCTTTAAAGGGGGATCATTATTCATTGGATTTCCTCATTTTCTAAACAGTTTTCAATGAACGGTCTCCATTTTTGCCATTTCGGTTTCCACTTGATCCATTTGCATGTAATATTGAATTTGATTAAATATTTCAAGGGTACCTGGAGGGTCTGGCTCCAGCCATTTATTTAGAAGACATCGTTTGGTTGCTAGTAAGATTATATGAAGCAAATTAGGGAATTTAGTGCCTTCTGGGAAATCATGAAAAAGGAGGATATTTGGGGATAAATTAACTTTGATCCCTAACCTGGCTTTTAGTTGTTCAGTTATTTTCCACAATCGCTGGGATGCCCCACACGTCCACATTCCATGAATCATAGTTGATTTTGGCTGAGAGCATTTGGGGCAAGCGGTTATTCGGTTTGGGGCTAAAGGATGCGGTCGAATATCAAATCCATAGATTGCATGGTGTATGAATTTAAAGTGCGTTTCCCTCCACTTCTCACTGATAACAGCCTTGCGTATGTTATTCCACCCTTTTAAAATAATTTGAGGGATATTATCTCCCGGAAACTCCCTTTCCCATTTTGCAAAAAGTTTTTCGTGCCAATCCTCTGAATCTTTTTCTCTCAATTTGTTGTATATTAGCGACAGCGACGCTTTTACTGAGGTCAGTTCAATTAAGGAATCTAAAGGGCTAATGGGTAGTTCCCTGTTAAGGTTTAATATTTTTGATTTGATAAAGCCAATAATTTGTCTATGGGCTAAGAAATGAGAGTTAGGCAAATTATACTTAGTTCTTAAATCTTGGAAAGAGAAAAAGTCGTGTTGTTGAACATCATAAAGATGCCGAAGACAATTCAGCCCCTTTTCCTCCCATATTCTAAAGTGGTTATTATGAATTCCTTGTGGGAATTCTGGGTGGTATCTAAAAGGCATGTATTTACTTATAGAAAAGGGGATGTTATATAGTTTCCTACTGGCTTTCCATGCTGCTATAGTGTCTTTCATGAGGACACTTCCCTTGATGTGCTGGGGTAGAGATGCAAATTTGGTATGTAGGAGAGCTGACAAATTCCATGGGTTTGCCAGATCTGTTTCTATGCTAAAATTAGAAAAAAAAGGAGGTTTTGTTGATCCAATCAATGCAATGTCTGAAAAGGCATGCCAGGTTGTATTTCCTCACATCTGGGAAATTCATCCCCCCCTGCGCCCTCGGCAACATTAATTTAGCCAGGGCGATCCTAGGACGTTTCGAGCCCCATATAAACCTTGAAAAGGCAGCTTGGATAATCTTTAATGTTTTAAAAGAAGAGGGATTGTTTGGAGATGATACAGAAGTTTTGGAAAGCTCATCACTTTAACCAAATGACATTTTGCCAATAGCGGGAGGGGGAGTTTCTCCCATCTGTGCAATTCTCTTACCACTTTCAGAATAATGGGAGGGAAATTTAATCTATATAGAGAATCTGGGGTTTGTCCAATTTGGATACCTAAATATTTTATTGCGGATTTGGCTATTGTTACAGAATTTTGTACATAAGGGGGCAAAGCAGTGTTGGGTCTCTTAGCGATGTTCAAGAGTTCTGATTTAGACTCATTAATTTTAAAACCAGAAAAACGGCTAAATACCCTGAGTTGATGTAGTAGGGGTTCCAGGTCTAAGTCCGGGTTTTTCATAAAAAAGATTATGTCATCGGCGAACATAGCCAATTTGACTTCCTTTCCCCCCACCTCAATGCCCTTGAATGTAGAAGATGACAACAAGAACCTAGCCAAGGGTTCAACTGCAAGATTGAACAGAAGAGGGGATAAAGGACATCCCTGTCTCGTTCCTCTTTGTAATAAGAATGGGGCTGAAAGGAAGCCAGGAATGCATATACGGGCCATTGGGGCAGTATACAGGGAAGCTATAAAGGTTCTGAAAGGTCCCGTTAAGTGAATTTTGTCCAGAACTAGTCCCAGCCATCCCCAGTCTACCCGATCAAAGGCCTTTTCTGCATCTATAGTTAGGAGGGCAGCTGTTTTATGGAGATGGCCTCTCATTTTAACTTCATCAAGGATGGTGAGTACCTTTCTTATGTTCGCCACTGCGGACCTGTTCTGAACAAATCCCACCTGTTGTTTTCCTATTAATTTGGGGAGTATCCCTCCGAGTCTATCCGCCAATATTTTTGCCATAAGTTTTAGGTCAACATTAATTAGCGAAATTGGCCTGTAAGAAGAAGCCAGGGTCTGATCTTTTCCTGGTTTCGGTAGGACTTTAATGTGTGCAGTGTTCATCTGCGCTGGGATTTCATTTCCAGATAGGAAACCATTGTAGAGAGCTAAAAGATGAGGGGATATCTGTACTTTCAGGATTTTATAAAATTCTCCGGTGAATCCGTCTGGGCCTGGGGCTTTGTGTGGTTTTAAACAAGCTATAGCTCTTTCTAATTCTGGAAGTGAAATTGGTGCTCCCAATCCCTCTCTTTCTTCTGACGATAGTGTTGGGAGCTTTACTTTGTCTAGCCATGATTTAGAAGAGACATCATTTAAGTGTTCCTTGCTGTAAAGATCAGCATAGAAAGAACGTAACACTTCCGTAATGTTCGCCCCAAATGTTTAAGTGATCCTTTTTTTTATCTCTGAGAGAAGGAATGTGTGTGGGCGGAATCATTCCTTTAGCGAATCTGACTAGTAACTTTCCCGCTTTATTTCCGTATCTGAAGAGATGTGCTTCAAATTTAGACCGTTTTATTGTCTCCCTTTTTTCTAGCCAGATCTCATAGGCTTTTTTAGTAGTACACCAATCTTCTTTTGTTGTTTTTGAAGGGTTTAGGGAAAATCTAGAATATGAATCACTTAATTTTTTAATGAGTGAGCTGAGGTTGCTAGAAATTTTTTTCCTCATACTAGATACATATGCAATCAACCGGCCCCTCAACACTGCTCTTGCCGTGTTCCAATATAGTTGTGGAGAGTCAGCATGTAGGGAGTTTGTCGTTTGGTACTCTAACCACCATCCCTGTAGTGATTCTTGGAATTTCTCGTCCCCTGCCAAGAAGGATGGGAAACGCCAGATATCTGTTCCACGGGGAATAATATCCTCTAGGGCCAGAGTTATTTGTGCATGATCTGATATAACCAGATCCTCTATTGTAGCTTCCCGTGTTCTTGGCAGTAGATGTTGAGACAGAAAAATGTAGTCAATTCTTGACCAGGAGTGATGTGGGTGTGAAAAGTGAGAGTATTCCCTTCCTTCCGGGTGTAATACCCTCCATGGGTCACAAAGATCAGTGTGTTCCAGAAATGGGGATAGAAATGACTCCCCACTTGTAGAGTGCAGAATTCCCTCCCTCCCTCTGGATCTGTCTTCAATATGACTGACTACCGCGTTTAGGTCACCTTCCACCACCTTATTTACCACTGGGTCCTCCAAGCGCCTTTTGATGCTATAGGAAACTATACTGACTTCCATCTTGGCTTTCCTGGCAATTTATCTGGAGGACAGAGCTACATTTCAAAGGGTTATCTGTCTGCCGTCTTTTGCTAATTGCCTTTTCCTTGCCATTATGATAGCAACGTGCTCTGTCCTGAAGAGCAAAATTGTCCACATCGTACCCTCCATCCAACACCTATCATATAGAATCACATGATTCTATATGATCTCCAAAAGTTGAGATAGCTGTAAGAATAGTTTTCATCCAATTTCAAACCATAACTTGCTTTGTGTCTAATAGCAGCGGTCCTTGATGCCTTCGCTTTATATAAAATCAGAAATTCAGACTATTGCCTTTGAGGTTTAAATTTCATATTTTTTATTATTTTACTTACTTTTGTACCATTGCACATTATTTGCAAAACTAGAACTGCATTTATGTAAAATATAACTGGAAAAAACGTGCTCTGTCCTGAAGAGCAAAAAACTGTCCACATTGTACTCAAGGGGATGTTATAATTCAGTTTCATCCAACACCGATCATATAGAATCACATGGTTTAAAAAGTAATCTCCAAAACTTGAGATAGCTGTAGGAATAGTTTGCATCCAATTCCAAACCAAAATTCGCTTTCTGTGTCTGATAGCAGCGGTCCTTGATGTCTTCCCTTTATTTAAAATCAGAAATTCCGACTATTGTGTTTGAGGTTTAAAACAGGGCTGTGGAGTCGGAGTCGTGGAGTCGGTGCCTATTTTGCAGGAGTCGGAGTCGTCATAAAATTGACCGACTCCGACTCCCAAAATATATAATAAGTTGGTCCAGTTAGTTCGATGCAAAAAGCAAGAGGAATTGGCTCCGGCCGGTGCTACTGCTCCCTTATCTTCAGCCTTATCATATGAGGAGTGTAATTGATGACATGGAGCAGGCAAAGCCCTGACCCCAGGGGAAAAGATTCTGCTCCCATGACAAATAGATTTCAGTAAAATTTTTCACCTGCTTTCAAAGAAGTAGAAGAGTTCAACCATTCATCAAAACTGACTGTGTCAGTGCAATGTTGGTGCAGACTGGACCTGGGTACAAATACAGCTTTTTCTTCAACTCTACCCACAAGTGTTCAAAAGATCAAAACATTGTTACCCTTTTGCTTATCAGTGTCTGTTATACCTAAATAGCTTGATTATTGTATCATAAGGTGATAAGCAGCCTGATGTTACCATTTTACTACAGTAAAGTTATCACTTAAACATGCGCTGTGTATGAGGGAGTCAGGAGTCGGAGGTTTGGGAAATTGAGGAGTCGGGGCTTTGGCTTGACGTCTCCACAGCCCTGGGTTTAAAATTCATATTTTTTATGCTGCTTTTAGTTGTTACTTTTGTACCATTGCACATTAATTGCAAAACTAGAACTGCATTTATGTAAAATATGAGGTGCTCTAAAACTTTTGACTGGCAGTGTGTGTATGTGTGTTTGATATAGATATATATCTATGAAAAAAACCACAGGCAGTTTACATAACACGGGCAGCTTGCCTTTTGTGGTACGAAGCAAATCAGTTTTCCTCTTAACTTTCCTTGTAAAAGACCCATAAAAGAAACTCAACTAATTGCTGTTCAACATTATAACATGCTATGTGGTACATCACTAACTAGAAAAGACACAACTTAATAGGTTACAGTGTTTGTTTTGCAATTTACAACACTGTAGAATGCCCAGAAAATGTCAGATGAAATTCTCCAGAGGGGCAGCGGAATCCCTGGACGCACAGCATGCCCGGGACCCACACAGCAAAATAAATCTGTCTTCTGTGGAGATGGAAACTGATACCATAAAAACAAAAAAAGTCTTCAAATAGACACAATGGTGTGTGTGCCAGAATCTCCCACCACCTCCCCGTCTGTAGACAATCATGTGTATTCATTTCAAAACAAAAAATTCCTTTGTGAAAAGGAAATGTATTACAGATATTTTAAGATACCTTTAAAGTCAGATCACATCAGCCGATCCAGACCATTATAAATATTTTACGACCGTGCCAATGTTCACCATTTACTTTCAGTTTTTAACCTTTTCTACACACTCCGTTCTACAGTCAGTTACTTGGCTTAAAGGTACACTCTACTTTGGGAGAACAAAGTAGCAATTAACGCTACCTCCTTATTTACCCTGGAAAATCTATTGATACTCAGACATATGTACAACCAAAATAGGGTGTAAATAATCATGTGGTAAGTGTATTAGTGACATACATGATCATTAGGGTATGTTCGCACGATGTACTGCGGCGTGTACAGTACATCGTGCCTTTCGGGAGCTCGTGCTGATCAGCGCATACTCCCGGAGTCGCGTAATCACTACAAGTAATTGACATGTCACTTATTTCCCCGTGCGTACAATATGATCGTATTGTACGAGCGGGGAGAGGAGGCGTAATCCATAGTTCTCTATGAGAAGTATGGATTACCGTAATGTTGGCGATTACCGTAATTTACGATTGTATTGCTAAGTCGTGGAGACATAGCTTAATAGTCTAAAAAGAACAGCTTGTTAAGGGTATGTTCACATGGCGTAATTTCGGCACGCATTTTGCCACGTATTTGCGCTCTAATATGGGCGAGAAGCGTGCCGAAATTACAGCGTGTGAACATACCCTTAACAAGCTTTTCTGTTTAGACTATTAAGCTATGTCTCCACGTATAAGGATTTTAAAACCGCCGAAAATACGATCGTTTATGCAGCCCAAAGACGACTATAGAAGAAAAAGAAAAAACGACCAGTAGTCTCCACAGGTTGTTTTTTTCTCTGCTTGTCTTCTGGCGCCGGCATATTATACAACATATTGTATACGCCGGCGCTTTGTGTTTTCATCGTCTTCCCCTACAATCAACTGAATGGGCCGGCGGCAAAAAACGAGAACCGACCGTGCTTTTTGCTCAAAACGTGACAAAAAACGGTCGACTTTTGTCTGATGCAGTGGGGATTCAGCCTGATCTCTAAAAGAATCAAAGTCATGTGATCCTGTTTGGATCCTCTGTTGCTGGTATCTTGTCAGAATACCTGAAAAAGGAATCCCAACGGATCCACAGGAAACATCACTTTTGGACCACGGTTGCTCAGTCTCCCGAATATAAACCCTTTTTGTGCCAGACAAAATATTGAAATCCTGACGGATACCTGCAATGAAGATTCCGAACAGACCAAACAAAATGTTTTGGTTTTTTTCAGCTTGACTTTTCATTTTTTGCAATACTTGCCGTTACATAGTTAATACGGTTGATTAAAAAAAAAAAAAAAGACAAATGTCCATCGGGTTCAACCAAGGGTGAGGAAAAATGTGAATGAAGGAGAAAACAAAAGTTTAAAAATTCCCTCTGGCCCTGAAGGAATTTTTAAGCTTTGTTTCCTCCTACTGATGAAGACTTTGAAACCCATAAAGTAAGAACCAATCTGCCCTAAAGAACCAATCTGCCCCAATTTCTAATATATAACATTTTTTATGGTGCCATAAAAAGTATTTTAAAGGGAATGTGTAAGTTGATTTAAGGATCCTGAACCACACCATTGTATTTTACCACTGAGAAGTACAAGGCATCAGCTATTCCTAAGTGGTCTTATGCCATGGTGGTGGTTTAGTGCCCACAAATTAAGTAGGAGGTTACCTACAAGGGATTGTCTGGTTCCTATAAAAATAAATATTGAGCTCCTGGTGCCCCATTTAAAAACCACCAGCACATGACATATGGGTACGTCATGATGCCGTATGGGCCTATGTAGCAGGCCAACTCTGTAGGTTTGTTACATAGGAGGCCAGTCTCAGCTGTTAATTGCAGCCGACATCTGCTGTTAACAGCAAGGAATGGAGCGGACTCCATTCTCTGCCGTTTAACCCTATAGACTGTGGGGTAAATTAAAAAGTTCAAATCACCCTCCTTTTGCAAGTTTACAAAAGTTACACATAATTGGTATTGCCATATCCGTAAAAGTCCATTAAAAATAGAACATAACTTATCCCATACGCTGAACATCACAGACGATAAAAAAATTCCAGATGCCAAAATCTGGGGGGTTTTTTTTGGTCATTTTACATCCCCTAAAAATTGGATCAGAAAGTGATTAAAAAGCTACATGTAACCCAAAATGGTACTAATAAAAAGTACACTCAGGTCCATAGATGTGCTACTGCACAAATCTAAGAAACATATATATATATATATGTTTCTTAGATTTGTGCAGTAGCACATCTATGGACCTGAGTGTACTTTTTATTAGTACCATTTTGGGTTACATGTAGCTTTTTAATCACCTTCTGATCCAATTTTTAGGGGATGTAAAATTACCCCCCAAAAAAAAAACAGATTTTGGCATCTGTAATTTTTTTTAACCGTCTTTGGTGTTCAGCGTATGGGATAAATTATGTTCTATTTTTAATATTATATATATATATATATATAATTTTTAAAGTATCAAAACATAAAAAAAAAATCCCTACATATTTTATTTGGTATCACTAATCACACTGCTTGGCAGAATACAGAAAACACATTTAAACCAAAGAGGGAGCGCCATAAAAAACTATTTTTTTTTTTTTACAAATTTCACCCCAGTATATGCTATGGTATGGTCAATTTTTTATTTTTTCTCTCTGAATAATGGAGGTCGGTTGACCCAGCGAGAGGCCTGATTGGCTCGATTGAGAGGTAAAGATAGGATAGGACTGCCCGATTTTGAGATCACGTTGAAAGTCGTGGGCAGCTTAAACATCTTTTGATCAAAATATGTGAACCGAGAGTCTCAAAGTTTTTTCATGTATGATAGATAGCATAAATGCTTCTTTAGGGATTTCGACGTAGTGTATTGCCCTTTTTGCAGTAATGTGCCGCTGGCGGCGGTCTGTGTGTGTACATGTATAATTACATGTGTGCCGCAGCCCTGCCAGTGGCACCCAGGTTTGCATACGTTTTTTCAGAAATGTTTTTGTGTGCAGAAACATACGTTATACTTGGTGTACATTGATTTTAACCTATATGGGAAGGAAAGGGTGCTTCCATTTTGTGTTTCTGTCCCCGCCCACTCTCACAGGCTGTCATAAGAAGGGCAGCTTGCAGGTTGGGTGTTTTTTATTTTTTCTCTCTGAATAATGGAGGTCGGTTGACCCAGCGAGAGGCCTGATTGGCTCGATTGAGAGGTAAAGATAGGATAGGACTGCCCGATTTTGAGATCACGTTGAAAGTCGTGGGCAGCTTAAACATCTTTTGATCAAAATATGTGAACCGAGAGTCTCAAAGTTTTTTCATGTATGATAGATAGCATAAATGCTTCTTTAGGGATTTCCACGTAGTGTATGGTATGGTCAATGACACCATTAAAAAGGACATCTTGTCCCTCAAAATAAAAGTCCTCAGATGTCTATGTAGATGGAAAAAAAAAAGAAAAGTTATGGTTTTTGGAAGGCGAGGAGGAAAATAAAACGAGAGGGTTAATGGGGTACTTGGTGCTCCATATTTATTTTTTTTAAAGAACGTTCCAGTTCCTGTAAAAGATAATGTAACCAACTATATGCCTGAACAAGATAGGACAAGAAACAATTCTTTGGACCTTAATCTGGTAAAGGCTGTTCACTAGTCCCAGTGACCAACTGTCAGCCCCCTGTGTAGAGCCGCAATCAGATTGACCGACTGCCGTTACTGGAGTTTTCTCAGATCCCAGCAGTTGCAGTGTAAGGCCTCGTTCACACGGCTTATTTCGGACGGATTTGCCGACGGATTGACGATCGTCAATCCGTCGGCAAATCCGTCCAAAATAAGTCACAGCCTATTTTCCATTGATTTCAATAGAAAATACGGCGCGTCGTTCACACGACGCAAAATTCCGTTCCGGATTGCCGCCGCGGATTGACGACGGCAATCCGGACGGAAAAACAATTGAACATGTCAATTATTTCCGGACGGATTCACCATCTACAATGATTGTAGATGGTGAATCCGTCGGGAAATCAGTTACAAATACGTGCCACACTTAGTGGCACTTATTTGCAACTGATTTTCAACTGATTTCAGAACGTATTTACATCGGAAATCCGTTGTAAATACGTTCTGAAATAAGCCGTGTGAACGAGGCCTAAATCTGTCCTAAATCTCATAATTTGGTTCAGATTTCTCTGTAAATTCTGGAGTATCTGCTGTGGATATTTTTAATTACATGCAAATACACCAGGATCATCAGGATCCTGGCCTCCTATCTCACTGGACTTGGCCTGCATCTATAATGAGAAGTTAAATTGGCATGTAGGAGTAAAAGCTTTAGAGGAGGAAATAAGATCCTGGGATTGGGGTAGGATGTGTTTCAGTAGGACCCTTGAGAGCTGCAGAATGCAGCTATAATCCGTTATTTTCTTGCTTACCTTTTTCAGATTGCAAGCTCATGTGCACCCAAGGTCTGTTAGCATATCTTCTAGCATTTTGTTAATGCCAGTTAGAAATAGAAGTATACCATATAGTATAGGTTGATAAATTTTTGGTTTATCATGTCTCACTGTATAGAAAGGCATGGTAAAAAATGCTTTCCTGTACAGTAAATTAGATTTGAGATAGGAAAGCTCTTTTGGAATATGCTGGATTCATGGGGGCCTATGGACACGTTGGAATATATGTTAAGGAATACACACAATGCACAACTGTACAATGACATAAAAAAAAGTGATGTGAACGGCCTTGAATACTTTTGGTTTTTCCTTCTACAAGACAGCTTATGAGCTTGATCTCCGGAGCAGTGCTGCCTTTACAGTTGAAGACTCAGCTGCCTCAAATACCATTTTGTATCTGACAGAAAACTGCTTTACACATCACTTTTAATGGACAATTAAGCCTTATTACATGCCAGACATATTGATGTGTGACACACTGTAGTACTGTCAATAACCTAGAGTTCTGTGCAGAAATTGCAAGTTTAGTCATTTCTTTTGACGTAAGGAAAACGTTCATTTAAAAAGGTTTGATTATGACTTCAGTTGCTTCTTAAATCAGATTGATTATTCAACACTCCCATCTACAATGTCCATGGAACGTTAATTTTGTAAAATATCATCTTACATCTTCTACTTGCTTAACGGATCTTTGACAGGAGAGTCCTATCCAAATCTAGAATTTAGTTTGGAGTTTGTATACTTATTGAAGATCATTAGGCATTCGTTCCTTTGAGTATTTACTAGATGACGTGAAGGCTGGACGCTGTGCAGGATTCTGTACTGTACTGGTGTGCAACAGACCTGCTGAGATTCAGTGTGAGCTATAGCAGTGGCTTTCATACAAATTGGGTCATGCTTAAAGGGGTTTTGCCATGATCTCATTTCATACCTCCTGCATCCAGATCTTCAGCTCTGTGTGCTCAGAAGGGGACGTGTGTGATTTGTTTGAATTGCCTATCATGTGACCCTGCAGGGTGACATCACCAGGCCTTTCCTCTCTGTAGTCAAAGAAAGGTCTGTTTATGTAAAGAGCTGTGAGTAGTTACAAGGTAGCTCAGAGATAAAGCTTTTGCGTCCAGACACATGGGCCCTCGGTTCAAATCCCTGCAGGAACCAAACATGTGGATTTTTTTCTCTTTATCAATGCACATACCTCATTGAGGTTTCTATGGTTAATTTATTTGCACTGTTTGACTAATTACTAAGGAGTACAAAGGACAGGAGTAGAATGACCGCACCTGGGGTGAACACTCAGTAGCTGCCTGAGAGGAGAGGTGATGTCTGAGCATGTCTGACCAGTACTGAGAAGCTCTCAGCCCTGGTCGTATCCCCTAGAGACGAGCTGTAAACAATGAATCACTAAAGGAGCAGCTGAAACAAAAACGGTGCAGAATTTTTAATAATAATGAATGGTGAAAATGTTTATTATTTAATTTACAAACTTCCCACGTCAATTTTACTTCGTGGCAAAACCCCTTTAAGTTGATGAGCTTGTACTGGCAGCATGGTCTAATCTGCAAGAGAAGTTCAGCTGCTATCACGAACAAACATCAGCAGACTGGCTGCTGCCACTGCAGTACAAAATCCTGCATAGGATCAACCTGAAGGTGGAGAGCGTCCAGTTACCTCAAGCCATCTCTCCAACCGCACAGAACCAGCCAAAGAGTCTTGCTACATCATGTTCTTCCCTCCTTCTCCTAGATCCGATATTAACCCTTCCTAAAAAGGGCGAATATCAAATTCACAATGCAGAGGTTATTATACATATAATAAACGTGATGGATTCCACTTGTATAGTAATTTTTTTTTTTTTGCTTTATTAGGAAAACCATATAAAATATGAGCACAGTAGCAACATGTAGCTGCGGTGTCTACTCAGCTTACGCGTTTCGAATCAAAAAGATTCTTGTTCGCAGCATGGTTTTTCTAATAAAGCAACAAAACATTTTTTTATTATACAAGTGGAACCCATTAATGTCTAGACGGACCCAAACACGCAAACAAACAAACAATGAGATGTGTTTTACATTGCTCGCTATGTAAAGCATGCATTGGCGTTCACATGAGTGAGTGATCAACGATGCATGTTTACCTTGCGTCTGTCTGGTCCGTCTTTCGGATCTGTTCCAAGAATGGACATGTTAATTTTTGGAGCGAAAGACGCAGCAGGAGCCCAATAATAAAGTATAGGGTGCGATCCTGCTGCATCCAACCCGCATCCAAACATGCAGCTGCACGTTGGATCCGATCAATGCTACGTTTTTACGATTCTCGGGTCCAATAAAGACCCGAAATTGTATCTGAAAATGCTGTGTGAACACACCCTAATACATTATACAAAACATGTATCGATGCAGAAAATTAGTTCAAATGTGTATTTTTTGGACCAAAGAACCCTCACCTTCTGTAGCTTCAGTGTCAATAGCAGCGCTCTCCTTTATTTTCTCAGCCGTCACAACAGTTGTAATATCTTTCACATCTTTCATCACCTCGTCTACATTTCCTTTTGCTAAAACATTTTTTAAGCGGGCAAGTTCTTTTGGGGCATTTTTCTTCCTCTTCTCGGCTCGCATCTTCCTCTTCCATTTGCTCCTAAGACTTTTAGCCATTGTTATCTCTGCTGGTAATAATGGAAAATACACTGTTACTGTATTAGACATTTTATCATCTGAGCGGAGTAGCGAACAACATGATATATTAATCAAAAACAAATCAATGCTTATGGCGTCATGGGAGTCATTGTGTTTTACAATACACTGTTCTGTGGTGGGGGGTAGCAACAGGTCTCGGTCTCTCCTTTCTGGAGAGCCAATTTCATTTAAGCTTTTCCGGACACAGTGGTTCTTTAGCAGCGTCTTCCTGTATAGCATTCCAAGCACAAAGAGCGGTATATTTAAAAGGGCTATATACTGTGTTCTAAACACTGCTAACCATCCATAGCCCGACCAGAGCTCAAGGTTTAGGATACTGCCATGAACTGCCAGATCTTCAGTGCGAGTGCTCCCTCTCCTGGACACTACTGAATCTAGGAACTGTATTGACAGAGCGGATTGTTAAACGGCGGCCCTCCAGCTGTTGGAAAACTACAACTCCCATCATGAATTTATATAATCTATAACAGAGGGAATGATGGGAGTTGTAGTTTCCCAACAGCTGGAGGGCCGCAGTTTGAGGATGCCTGAATTAGTTGATTTGATGTCCAGAAAATAGGCAGGAAGAACTTCTTAACCTATCCGCATCAAAGGACCACACAAAAAATAAGATTGAAGAGGGTAGTTCTAATGCATCAATGCTTAAAGGCGCCGTCTCACTACAAAGATCAGATTTGAACATGCAGGGACAGGTAATTGAAAACTTTTTCCAAATATACTGCTTTGTTGAGGTGATAAGACAGGTCTGAGTGCACACAGGTCGGTATCTGAGAGCAAAGAGTAATATCACCGGCAGCTTGAGAACAGAGTGTAAGGGTATGTTCACACGTACTGTACGCACCGCAATACGCCGGGTGTTTTACAAGTACACGCTGGACTTTTGCGCATTTCTAAAGCCCTGACAACCAGCTCCCATTTACTATCACTTACAAGTGACGTTAATTCTTTTCCCCGACACATATTGTACACCAGAGAAAACGGGAGGTAATCATAACTCTCAATGAGAGTTATAAATTACTGTATTTTCAGGGCATAATTCAGGCGTATTGAAGCACAATTACACCCTGCAAAGACCCCGTCTGAACTGACTGACAGCCTTCTATCCTATTCCCCATCAATACACATGCACGCTCTGCTGAGAGTACATATGTGCTGAATGGGGAGAGGAGAGGAAGCTACTGCCAGACTTCTCCGATTGAGGTGGAGGAGGGTTCTCTATAGTGAAAACAAAAAAATAGGACAGTTATAATCCAACGGCCGATCCCCCAACAAATCGGCAAGACCCCATAAAGATCAGATGGTCAGTTGGTCCTTCCGAAATCAGTGGGTCCAACCCAAATTTTTCTGTACAGACAGCTTAATTCTTGTACATCTTTAGACTTCATGCACAGTGCCATATTAAAGGGCTGTTCATATCTCAGACAATTCTGGCAGATTGATAGTATATGCCATAAATATCTGATAGGTGCACGTGCCATCTTTGGAATATACACCTATTTTAAGAATGAGTCCCTGAAAGTCTCCATGCAGACAAGAGATGGCCAAGTATGTGAGACACTTGCCATTCATTTTAATATGGGACAGTGCAAGTATGACTTTCTCATTTCTACATGGAAATTTATGGGGGCCCATTCTCAAAATAGGTGTGTGTCCCACCTATTCCTACAAGACAGAATCCATTACACTTCTTGACCTACTGTATTCAACTTTCCTTCCATAGTAGCACTGCTTCCCTGGAGAATAGTGATGTCACAAAAGAGACCCCAAACCTCAGGACCCAGGTGGAAGAATTTACTAAGACTGAGGTTTCATAAGGCAATGAACATAGTCATCATTCAGAAAGACGTAATGCTTGGCCAAGTAAAAGCTAAAAGAAGATGAACAATGACCTTGATTGTCACAATAGAATAAGATATGGAGGCAAACTCCCTGCAGTTACTTCCGGACTACAAACTGAGCCTGGTTCAGAACAACACAGAGTCACTATGAGCTGGAAGGGACTTGATTACAACAGGTCATCCTTATACATTTGGTGAATATTTTTGGTTGGCTGTTTAACAGAAATTTACACTTGATTTGAGCAGATTTGTACCATAACTTACATAAATTTTTTTTATGGTACATTTGCCATCCTCAGGCGGCCATTCCCCCTCCAGTTAAAACCATACACTTTTCTCATCCCTTTTAACACCTTAAGAACTAAGCAACATTTTTCATTTTGTTCACCTTGGCATTATAACAAATGTAACTTCATTATTTTTCCGCTGACATAGCCATGAGGGCTTGTTCTTTACAAGGAGTTTTACACAGCACAGTACAAATACCGGTCGGTTTATCCGACCGGTATCTTTTACTGTATTCGTGCTGTGCACACGGCCGATGGGGAACGGCTTTTCTCCGCGATTCGCAGAGAAAAGTCTTCCCCTTCACATAGACATATTCATCTTCCGTCTGAAAACGGGTCGGAAGAATGAATGAACATGTTCTATGTTTTTCGGGCGGAAAACCACCGGGCGGAAAACCCGTGCAGTGGGGACTGCTGCGCGGGTTTCCATAGAGGCCCGTTTTAAAAGTTTCCACACACACACAAAAAAATAAAAAAGTTTGTTAGTCTCCATATTCCAAGACCAATAACCTTTTCCTGTTTCTCTTGACAAATCTGTGTGAGGACTTTTTTTTTTTTTTGTAGGATCACTTAGGGCTACATGTATGAAAAATGTCTATTTCTAAGTTCACAAGTGTGATTTTGATGCCATTTTCGGAGCATTTCCCCACTCAAAACAGCGTAAAAAAGCCTCCAAAAACATCCCGAGTTCATTTTTATTGATTCCTTTGTAAAACAGAATTGTACCACACAACGAGGTTTTGCCGCGCTTCTTTGGACGCTGTTTTGGTCGCTGAAAAAGAAGAGTCGTGTCATTTCTTGAAGTGTTTTCAATGTTGAATATCCCCATAGGAATCAATGGATGGAAAGCTTCTAAACGTTTTTTTCGGCACAGTATTTGCCCTGGCTATTAATTTGTATGGGTGTTTTAGAAGGAAAACAGTGTTGGAAAACCTCATCCAAAATTTGATCAAAACCTCCTCAAAACCTCACTGAAAATTCCGCGTCCAAATCATCCGTGCCAACATACCCTAAGGCTATGTTCACACGGCTTATTTCGGGGCATATTTACGGACGTATTTACGTCCGCAAATACGTCCCGAAATACGTTTCAAATACGTGTCGCAAAGTGTGGCACGTATTTCGCGTCGTAAATACATTCCCCATTCTTTACTATGGGGATTTACTGGAAAAATACGCCTCAATAAGTGACAGGGGACTTAATTTACGATCGTATTTACGGACGTATTTACGCCCGTAAATACGTTGCGAAAATACGCCTTGTGTGAACTATGAGGCGTATTTTACATTGGAATCAATGCTAATCTAATTGTTCATTATTTGAAACGTATTTCAGGACGTATTTACGGACGTAAATACGTTCGTAAATACGCCCCGAAATAAGCCGTGTGAACATAGCCTAAGACTTCCATTAGGCCTCGTTCACACGGCTTATTTGGGCACGGATTGGCGCCGTACTCCGCGCCGGATTTGCGCTTCAGTACGGCGCCAATCCGTCGGAGTCATTACGGTAATCCACTGCTCTCATAGAGAACAGTGGATTCCGTCGCGCCTCCCCGCTCGGCAACTCCGCCGCGGGGGGAGAAAGTGACATGCACATTATTTCCGCCGCGGACGCGCCGTAAACAAGGCATTGTCTATGGGGCCGGGAGCGGCCCCGCTGCGCTCCGGCCCGCCCCGCCCCTTATTCACGGCGGATTTGTGAGCTCAATACGGCTCACAAATCCGTCGGGAATAAGCCGTGTGAACACGGCCTTATTGGCCATAGCAACCAATCAGAGCTCCCCTTTTATTTCATAGCGCTCGGATTGGTTGCTGTGGGCAACAAAGAAAGTCTTAGACCTAGATGGTTTTCATACATGATCCCCTTAGTGAATGGGGGCCGAGTCAAAGCACTTTAGAAGGAAGCCGTCTGAACATACCATTACATTTGCAGCAAGAACAATTTTAGGTTTTATTTATTTTTCTATAGATAGAAATTTTTTTTTTCCCTAACAAAATCCCTATCTTAATTTTTTTTATATACGTCTTTCAAAAACTTTTTTTTAAACTTACTTTTTAGGGGACCTAAACATGCAATAATTTTATTGCTCAAAATACACCACATTACTTATGTAGTGCATTATATTATACCTGTCGGTGTAATACTGCCTGGCATCCAACTGGTTGGTCCATGGCTTCTGGCAAGGCCGAAAAAGAATACAAAGAAGTCAGGCCTAAGGGCCTTCGTTAGGTCTCCGGCTACCACGTAAAACCATCAGCTCCCTGGTAACACTTCACAAAGGGTACCAATGGGGTGAGAGGGAACCTGTTCCCTCTCAAACCACGTCCATGCTATGGTCACTATTCACTGAGGCATTCCAGGGGTTAAACAGCTCGGATCAGTGGTTTCTCCAACCCCAGACATTAGAGCAGAGTCCTGGCTTTTATCAGACACCCAAACCCTGCTTCCCCCAGCAGAACATTGTTGCCAAAAGGCGTATTGTGGTCTCTATATGCCAATAAAGTCTCTGGGATCCGCACCTATCTCGGGAACAGGCCTGCAAAAGTTACAAAGCAGATTGGAGAACAGGCCGCATGTGCGCACAGCTCTCCATTCTGTTCCTAGGGAGTTCCGATTACAGCCGAGCGACCAGCTCTCTAGTCTGCTCTGTAACTTTTGGGAGCCTGTTCCGTAAATAGGCGAGGGTCCTAGAGGTGGGACCCACACCTATCATACTTTGATGGCATATAATAGCTATATGCCATCAAAGTGCATGGTAGGAAACACCCCTTTAAAGAGGTTGTCTCACTACAAGGATTGCTTTTTATGTTAAAGAACTTGCAAAAACAAGTCATTTACAATATGTGTCCATTAACAGTGTCCTACCTATTCCTAGATAACCCCTCTTGTATGGGCTGCATCAGCTCCTCAGGTTGCTATAGCTACAGACCTGGCTTCTACTGCAGCCTAGTAGAAGCCAGTAAACAAGCCCCTGAATCCAAAATGAAACCAAGAAAACAGGACTGAGGTAAAATGAATCAATGTAGTGAGACAACCCCTTTAAGGCGTTCGAAGATAATGAGAAGCAAAAACACAAATAAAATCCCCTCAATGTTTAGAGCACTGCAATACAAGCCAGTAGGGACGTCATGGGCCACCACACAGGCTCCGTGCAGACTTTTCTCCAGTGTCATGACCCCACCATTCAGTTTTGGCCTCAAGATACATTTAGTTAGAAAGGCAGTTCTAGCCTTTTCAGTGGGCTGAAATAGAAAAGTGTGATGGGCACTATATCATATCCGTCCATACAGCAGCACTCCAATACTGACCCCCTGACTCCCAAATGCTGTAGTAAAGGAAAGGCACCACATGTACAGTTTCGGGATCTACAGGACTTCCTGACTTAGCTGGGTTTGCACACTGGGCCTCATTTATAAAAACGGTCTAACTCTTTTGTTGCCCATAGCAACCAACCAATCAGAACTTAGCTTTCATTTTTCCAGAGCAGCCTCACAATTGAATTCTGAGCTCTGAATGGTTGCTATGGGCAACAAGGACAATCTTACTTTTAGACAGTTTTGATAAATGAGGCCCAACGTTTTTTACGTATATTGTGTAGCAGCCTTTCCATTTTAGATTTTTTTCTCTGTATCGGCTTCACTCTTGGTTTTAGCTTACAAATGCTGAGGCAAAAATACGCATCAAAAACACTTAGGCTTCGTTCACACGGCTTATTCTGGGACTGATTGGAGCCGTACTGCGCGCCATATTTGCGCTTCAGTACGGCTCCAATCCGTCCCAGTAACTACGGTAATCCACAGTTCTCATAGAGAACTGTGGATTCCGTCTCCTCTACCCGCTCGGCGAGTAAGGGTATGTTCACACGGCGTATACCTGTGCGCGCCGCTATATGCTGGGCGTTTTAGAAGTACGCACTGGCCAGTGCATACTTCTAAAAATCTTTGTGCAAGCGCCCATAGACTTTCCTGCGGTAACGTTCCAGAATGTGAAAGAAACGACATGTCAATTTCTCCTGCCACGTAACACGCGTTGGGGAAAACTGCAGGTAACCATAGCACGCAATAAGAGCCATGAATTACCGTATTTGCTGGGAGAACTTCAGGCGCATTACAGCGCAATTATACCTGAAGCACACCTCGCAAATATGCTGTGTGAACATACCCTAAAGCCATTTTTTTTCAATCTGAAAAACGTATTGAAAAGCGCTGTGTACAACGTATCCAAAGACAGACCCAAAATGTGCTGTGCGTTTGGATGCATTTTTGCTGCAGCAGGATTGTTTTAAATAGGGCGTCTGCTGTGTCAAACAGATCAAGGATTGACATGACAATTCTGTGATTGGATCCAAAAGACATCAGAAAGACGCATGTAAAACACTCATTGGAGATCACTCGTCTGAACGTCGATGCGTATTTTACATTGAAAGCCGTGTAAATCACACTGCACATTGTTAGATGTGTGTTTGGGTCCGAAAAACCCAGATCCAAACACGCATCTAAAGTAGACCATGTGAACACAACCTAAGAGTATGTTCACCGTACGCATTTGCGGGGCGAGCTTTGCCGCATAATCACGCTGCAATACGCCCCACAGATACGGTAAAATCATAGCTCTCACTGAGTGTGATGTTACGTATTCCCCGGCACACACGCCCATAAAGAGAAGTGACAGGTCACTTCTTTCGGGTGCTTAAATGGGTTGTCTCACTACAAGGATTGCTTTTTATGTTAAAGATCTTGCAAAAACAAGTCACTTTGTAATATATGTCCATTAACAGTGTCCTACCTATTCCTAGATATCCCCTCTTGTAAGCGCTGCATCAGCTCCTCAGGTCGCCATAGCTACAGACCTGTTCAATCTCTCATGATAGGCTGCCAGTGCTGGTCGCTATAACTACAGACCTAGCTTCTACTGCAGCCTAGTAGAGCCAGTAAACACGCCCCTGAATTCAAAGTGAAACCAAGAAAAAAAAGAACTGTGGTAGCATGAATCAATGTAGTGAGACAACCCCTTTAAGTGCCAGGGAACACTAAAACGAATAGGAGGCCGGCCAGAGCACTGTTGAAAGAACACAATGACCAACGCATACTTTCAACAGCAAGCGTATAGCAACATGCACAGGTATCCGCCACTATACACCATGTGCACTCAGCTTTAAAGGGGTTGTCTCACTACATTGATTTACCTCAGTCCTGTTTTCTTGTTTTCACTTTGAATTCAGGGGTGTGTCTACTGGCTTCTACTAGGCAGTAGTAAAAGCCAGGTCTGTAGCTATAGCAACCAGTGCTGGTAGCCTATCATGAGAGATAGAACAGGCCTGTAGCTATAGTGACCTGAGGAGCTGATGCAGCCCATACAAGAGGGGATATCTCAGAATGGGTAGGACACTATTAATGGACATATATTGCAAAGTGACTTGTTTTTTGCTAGATCTTTAACATAAACAGCTATCCTTGTAGCGAGACAACCCCTTTAGCTTACAAGAGGTGTGAGCATACCTTTAGACCGTATAAGCATTTGACATACAGTCGTGCGTCTCCCTATGGAAAGTTTCTAAGGATTATAACACAGGGTTGACTCGACACTATTTACATGAATACGTTGAAGACAGTCACACTAATACATACGATATATCAGACGAGTTCACTCCTCCACACTGCCCCAGCACGACACGCAGGTCCCACGCTGTAAAAAGAGCAGCCCCGGATGTGCGCTATACTGAGGAAGCTTGCGCTCACAACGGACACTAGAGGCAAATTCACCCGAGAAAAGTGTGCTGTAGAATGGAGCGTTAATGGCCGCCATTTTTCTGAAGACTAGAGCTCTACCTCCCACTACACTGTGCCCGTTCACATCAGCTGCGCACTACAAATGCAGAAGTCACGTGACGCCCAGACGGTAACTGTTACCTGAGCCTCACGCATCGGTCACACTGGTCTGTAGCTGCTGACAGGATATAGGAGGCGCCCAGGAAAGGATGTCACCTACCTAATCCCGGAACCCAGTCTGTCATAACATCACTAGGACAGGGATCGGGAAGTGGCACGTATACAGTGACTACGGTGATCATGACGGCTGTGGATCCCTACCCCCGGAACTCCATCGAAGATGACTTCAACTACGGGAGCAATGTGGCCGCCGCCAGTATCCAGATCCGTATGGGTGAGAAGAATTCGTGCCTGTGCATGATGTCAGCGTGTGCCATAGCTTATGTCTGTGTATATATACGTACATACGGAGTCCCATTATTATGGTCACTTTCTTAGTCAGCAGCTCATGAAGGAAGTCCTGTGTGGTGAGCTGGCTTGGTGGGGATGTAAGGTGTGTGATAGGCCGTCTGCTAACATATCCCTCATTCCTGTCAGGGTAAAAGGGATAATTATTGGCTTTCGGGTGTAGTGTGAGTGGACTAGAGGCGTTGTTGTGAATAAGCAGCGCAGAAACTATGAATTGCCATTGATGTGAGAGGTGAACAAGGGCGGATTAACACACTGCTGTGGAGCAGCTCCCCTTCAAGACAAACCAGTGGGCTGCCAGACATGAGATATATATATATATATATATATATATATATATATACACACACACTACACATATCAGGAATCCACACGACCGTAATAACCTGTAGAATGAATCTAACAGGTCAGTCAGTGTGAAATATGAAGTGTGTATAAAAAAACTTTTTATATTTATGCTGCCAAAAAAACAACAATTCTGCAGTAATTTATTTGTAAACCTATACTATGCCCCCCCCCCCCAAAATTGAACTCCTCCTACATAAATTAGGTCGACCTCCAAATGCGGCACTTTAAAGGTAAAAAGTTACGAGGCAGGGAGGCAAAATTTCAATAGCTGATCATGAAGGCCTTTTTAGGTCGATGCTTAAAGCGAACCTGTCACATAGATTATGCTCCCTTTGCCGAGGACAGCACAAACTAGAGACAGACCTGCGGTTTCCAGTGCTGTCCCTTATTCAATAAGATGCTGTAGCTTTAGGGTATGTTCATATGGCAATGATGCGGTGCGTACTGTATGTGTCGCAGTACGTCGGGTGTTTTAGAAGTACGCGCTGGCAAGCCCCTTTCACTTTCGTTATCAGCGGTGCAAAAGTGCTGCGAAGAAGTGACATGTAAATTCTCTCTCCCGGCGTACAATACATACATGGGAGACGGACATAATGCCTAGCTCGCTATGAAATATGTATTGAAGCGCAATTACGTGGCGAAATGCGCCCCGCAATTATGGCGTGTGAACATATCTTTAGAGTTTTTAATGCTCAAATCTGCAGTTTTCAGGCAGAAAAGATTCAGTTTAATTCATGACCCGCCCACCTGAGGCTTGCTCCGCCCACCTCACAACTGATTGACCTATTACTTTGAATAGGTAGAAACTGTCTGGTGGGTGTGGCTACCCTTGGGTGGGCGGGGCTAACCCCTGCTCATTAATAAGATGGACTCTTTTCAGGCTTAAAACTGCCAGATTTGAGCATTAAAACTACAGCACCTTACAGAATAAGGGACACAGCACTAGAAACAGCAGGTCTGACACTGGATTGTGCTGCCCTCAGCAAGGGGGGCATAATCTATGTGACAGGTTCTCTTTAAGGTACTGTAAAAGATAAGTAGTAAATGAGAGATGTACTGAGGGAGGCAGCATTGTAGCTTAGTGGTTAGCAAGCCAGCCTTACAGCCATGGGGGTCCTTGCTTCAAATCCCCACTACTAGTCTTATTATAGGCACCAGCGTTCACTGCCAAACCATGAAGTGAAGCAGGACTATGGCACATCCACAAGAATGAACACTGATGTCAGATGTGAGAGCATGGAGACTATGCAGCACCTCTTCTCTTCGCCATAACACTAGATTTTGTCTTTTTCGTATGATACAGGTTTCCTCCGGAAGGTGTACAGTATATTGACAGTGCAAGTTCTTCTGACCACCGTCACAGCTGGAGCATTCCTTTACTTTGAAGCCGTCCAGACATTTTTTCATGAAAGGTGGGTATGTTCTATGTTTAGGCCAAACATGGTTCCAGCATTTTTTTAAAAGAATTAATTTTGTTTCTTCAGGTTAGAATCCAGTAACCTACCAAACAGTTAAGGTCCCCTAACGCGTTTCAGGCAGAAATATGCTATGATTAAAGGCCTGAAACACATAAGAGAACCTTGTCTGCTTTCTATGTTACTGGATTCTAACCTGAAGAAATAAATTCATTCTTTTAAGGCTATGACTACACCGCACTGGATGGTCGTTGGATTTTCAGCTCATTCAGTATTTAGAATCTGACTGTACCCAGTGCTGTGTAGACCTCAATAGAAAATCTGTGCTAGAGTCTAAACAGCACGAGTTTTTTTCCTATACACAACAAAGTGGATACGTTCTGTCCACTGCTCTAGACACCATTGGGTTTACCTAACCCCTTCTTATGTTTCTCCCTGGAATTATCAATTTTTCGTAGTGGGTAAGTTCATCTGTAACCTTGTCTATTGGAGGCATTTCTACAATGTTTGGATATAGAAACACAGGTATTTCTTCATTGCCTCTTATTCTTTGCACTGTATCTAAGATTATTGATATATAGATCTTTTAGATACGGTTTATTTTTTGCCACACTGGTCCCCTGAGGAATATTGGCAATATGAAACATGTTGGGACATTATCTATTCTGATTAGGGTTAGTGTAGTGGTGAGTGTGTTGTAGGGTTAGGTTCTGGACAGGGTCGTCCTCACGGGACAGTTAGGCTATGTTCACACGGTAATTATGTCCCGAAATACGTTTCAAATACGTGTCACAAAGTGTGGCACATATTTCGTGTCGTAAATACATTCCCCATTCTTTACTGTGGGGATTTATGTCGCGAAATACGCCTCAATAAGTGACAGGGGATTAAATTTTACGATCGTATTTACATGGCGAAAATACGCCGCGGAAATACGCCTCGTGTGCACGACGAGGCGTATTTTACATTGGAATCAATGCTAATCTAATCGTTCATTATTTGAAACACCCCGAAATAAGCCGTATGAACATAGCCTTACCCTGACTTTCTCTGCAGGGCCTTTATAGGTCAAGTAGGTTTATGTAGGTATTTTATTGAACCTTTCCTTTATCCCGCTCCGTAACGGTTACTTACCTCCTCCATCCTAGGTTATAGCATTTTGAATTGTCTGACAGATAAATTTGTGTATGCTTTGTCATTTCAATCATATTTATTAAAAGCTATGTTTTAGACTACACATCGGATTTTCAAACCTGCTGGATCTTCTGTAGGATTGCTGTCGGATTCCTTTACATTCAATGTACGGGACCAACAGCAAATCTGGAGCCCATCTGCAGTTTTTATCGCAAAACAAAGCGTGGTCCAGTGATGTTAAAATTCCGCTAGATTCCCATACCGTCCGTGTATGGGGCCGACGGCAAATCCGAAGACCGTCCACGGTTTTTAGCGCAAATCTGCACCAAAAAACGTGGCCCAGCGATATAATGCCATCAGATTTTGGGTGACATTTTACCATTGCTGTGTAGACATAGCCTGTGTTTAACCTTTACATATAGCTGATGCTCTCAACATTCCTGCCTCCTCTGTACCGGGTGAGCTGGACTTTCCTTACATTTATAGACGGTCTTAGTTTACTTAGAAGCCCTTTGTACTGCTGGATACCGGCAAGATGTATGTAACCAGAAGCATGTTGGACATATTCATGAATTGGTCATATTTCCATTTCTGAATGCAGCATGACACTGATGAGTTCAATCTTGGGAATAAGCGGAAGGCTTTGTTTCTCTCTGCGGCAAACAGTAGTAGATAGGGATAGATAACTGGTTAGTTTCTATGAATCGCTTGCCATACATCAGTGCAGCTGCCAAATGTTTTTCACATAACTTCCCATCTTCTCTTGTTTTCCAGGCCTGGTTTGCTTATGATCTCTTCCATTGGATCCTTGGTCACAATCATTGCCCTGACGATTTACAGACATAAACACCCTGTGAACCTGTACCTGCTATTTGCATTTGTGAGCATGTTTTGTTATCCTATGTAGTTGTCTTGGAGCCTATAAATCTGTATAGCTGCTCTAAATTCACAATGTTGTTGAGAGTTGTGATGATATTCAGCAAGTTCACTTGGTTCCTAAGAGCTATACCAGTCTTATCTGAAGAATGAGGGCTGGATACACTGCAGCCTTTAGCTTTATATGGTGCGAGAAGCACTGATTTCTCTCTAAAACATAAAGTAAAGGGCATAGAGAAACATGGCATTACCATTGACATTGCCTGGCAAACAACCACAATCTTCTCTTTAAATGTCAAGTCCGGATTAAAGCAGCTTATATGTGCCTAGTTGTGCATGGTAAGATGTATAGCACAGCAGGCAGATGAGTGATGAGATTTATTCTACGTCTTAGCAAATGTTCTTACAAACGAAGAATAACCTATTTACTATATCGCAACCAAAAAGTGTAAAAAATTCAGTTATCACTGTCTGAAATTAAAGGACCACTCGTTTCTTGGGTTATTTTCCTTTATTTCATTAGAAATTGCATCTAGGTGCACAGTAGTGCAAGTAATTGTGCTTACCTGAAGCTGAATACAGGATTTCTTACTGCTCCCACTGAGTCATTTGACTTGTACTCTGAGCAGCTGAGCATGATTGTGAGACCCGGAAGTGACACTATCTATGCATTCCTATGGGAGGTTAAAAGTCTGTCTCATAGGAATACATAGAGAAAGAGACACTTCCTGTCAGCATCAAAAGCACACAGCGTTTTAGCTAATCAGAGAGCAGGTCATGTGACCTAACAGACTGTTGCATCAGCCAGAAATCCTGTATGTAGCTGCGGGTGAGCAAAGTTACTGACACTACAGTATACCTAAAAGCAGTTTCTAATGAACCAAAAAAAACCTGGAGTTGCCCTTTAAGTTTGATTGGTGTCCAGCTTTGTTTTGAGCCTCTGTTTTTTGGTTAGTTTTGGTTGTAAAAATTGCTTAGTATGCAATCACAAAATGACCAAACCAGGACAGACCCCCATGTAGGGATTTTTGAATTTTATGATCCAAGTTACATTTTATAGTAAGTGTGATTACGCACCACAACCTTACAATCAAAATGGAATAGGGTACACTGCAGGGCTCAAAAGCAATGGTTGTAATTAATGGAATTGTGAGCATTGTGGTTATAGGTGAAACTGTAAGGTAGTGATGGTATATTGCTAAAACATTCCATAGATTACTGAGAGCCCTGAACGAAGGCATTGCAGCCTGTTGAGCCTTTCTCTCTGGACGCTAAGGGTATATTCACATGGCAGAAATTTAGGCTTATTTTGGGGTGTATTTTGCACTGAAATATGCCCCAAAATACACTTCTAACAATGTTCTATGCAATTCTCATTGAATGCAATGTAAAATATGCACAACACGCATTTGTGTTGCATATTTTGGGCCAATTTAAGTGCTTTGTCAATTCTTGAGGAGTTTATGTGAGTGAAATCCCATAGAAACAATGGTGGAGTGTATTTTCACTGCACAAAGGCCCCTTAACACGCTCCACACCTTCACTTCAAAAAACGCCTCTTAGGCTATGTTCACATGGCTTATTTTGGGACTGATTTCAGTCTGTAATTCGTGCCGTACTGCGCAAATTACGGCTGAAATCCGTCCCAGTCATTACGGTAATCCACAGTTCTCAGAGACGTCAATTATCACGGCGGGATACGCGCCGAGAATAATGCATGTCTATGGGTCCAGCGAGCTGCCGGACCCCCCGCCCCGCCCCCGCTGCACAGCACACGGCGTAATTGATGGCGAAATCCGTCCCCGCGTTTACGCCGTGGATAAGTCGTGTGAACTTATTCTACATATTATTCTGCATATTTTAAAGTGTAAATTTGCATGTGAAAATCTATGCCGTGTGAACATACCCTTATGCTGTAGGAGACTTAAAATGGGGCTGCGGTGCGCATACTTGACTGTCACTATTAAAAAAGAGGCACTCGCGGTACCCATTGTTGGGATTGGTGGGTTTTGAATGCCCGGCCTGATTGAGCTTTTAGAAAACAGAGCCATGGGCCTCATTTATCAAAACTGTCCATAGCCACCAATTGGAGCTCAGCTTTTATCTTTTATACTGCTCTAGAGTAATAAAAACTGAGCTCTGGTTGCTATTTCAACAAAGATAAGTCTTAGGATATGTTTACATAGCGTTATTGGATACGTTTTCAATCCAAAAAAAATGCATCCAAATGCGCTGCGTAAAGTGCATCCAGTACGCAGGTGTGTGTTTTTGCTGCAGCAAAAAAGCATCCAAATGCACCCTATAATTTTAAATGGGGCTCCTGCTGCGCCAAGTGGATGAAGACTTGACATAGCAATTCTTTGAACGGATCAGAAAGACGCATGTAAAAGCACATTGGTGATCACTCGTCTGAACGCCGATGCGTGTTTTACATTGAAAATAATGCAAATCACACTGCACATTGTTAGATGAGTGTTTGGGTCCGTTTAGGGTCTTAAACACAGATCCAAACATGTATTCAAAAACGCTGTGTGACCATACACTTACAAATTAGACTACATGTGGGTGGTGCTAGTCTGGTGAAGAGTCCTGGCTGTTATTACACATATTTTCCCTTGATTGATGTGAGCAGTAGCTCTGACAAACGGGATGTCAATCAAGGCAGACAGCCAGAACATCATAAACAATAAGTTCCTATTAATTATGTACAGTTCTGTTGTAGTACATACAAGTTGATTCCTTTGATCTTTTTGTTGGCAGACGCTCTTAGAAGCCATTACAGTTGGTATTGCAGGTAACTAGATCTTCTTTCTTAATGACATTAGCAGTGGTAATCATTGCCTTTTGTTTTTATTATACTTAAACTCATTTTGTCCTATTTTCTCTTTAGTAACATTCTATGACGTGGCTGTAGTTCTCCAAGCTTTTATACTGACGAGTGCTGTCTTCCTTGGTCTTACTGCATTCACATTGCAGTCAAAGAGAGACTTTAGCAAGCTTGGCGCTGGGTATGTTTGTTTTCTGACAACACTGAATTTTAACACCTACCAAAATAATGTTTATACTTATGTAAACGTGATTATCTACAAAACCTGAAGCATCACATGAGCACATGTTAAGCTGGTTTTAGGACTTTCCAAGTACAGATGCCTGGTGTTCTAGTTTAAATACTCAGTCAGTTCTACAGGGTAAATTCCTTTGCTATGAGGAAGGGCATTTTTCCTTAGCCCAAGATGCGTCAGCACCTTGTGTCTTCTGCACAACTACCTTGGTCTTTCATCATTTGTGCCTACAATTTTTGGATTTTAACTATTTGGATTCAATAAATTTTGCCTGATTTTTATCATCGCCTCTGGTGGGTCGTGCTGGATTCTCCTGCATTGAACTATTACATTACATTGCGTATGCAATTAAAATGAACTTATAAAATAGTGTCCTTTTCTTGCTGTGATTAGTGAAGAAACAAATCTCCTAAATGGCCAGGCAGACTAACCTCGGTTTTTACTGTTGGAGCTGCTCTGTGTAGTCTCATTCCAAATAGAAGGTAATGACAAAGATCACTCTGTTATTCTTTGGCCAGTGATGGATTCAATTTTGACTAGACCGACAGGTAAATAACAAGACTCATACATGAAAGGATAATTGGTTTATTGTTTCTACACGGGATGGGTTTTTCGGATTCTTCACACTTGTCAGATTCTAATTACACCTATCAGGCCATAGTTAGCCTGGAAGAAGAACCATCAAGCAAGCTTATCACTGCCATGCTATTGGAGCTTAGCAGGAAGTCATGTACATAGAGGTACTTTACAAAAAAAAAAAGATATAAAATGAACCAGCCAATTAAAAAAAATCCATATAATAGTTACATATTGCTTGTCAATATGTGAAGACAACGATTTTTGATGGTAGTGTCCCTTTAAATTTCTGCCAATCGTACATTGGTCACAGTGCATCAATATTGTTCGATGTTCTAGCTCTTCGGCTTATTTAAAATGTGGCAGCCACTAGTGCTGCATATACATTTACATTAAACTAGTGCACGTATATCACGCGTAATATGGGACGATTGCGTGGGGGGGGGGGGGGGGGGAACAATACACGCACTATCTCGTGATCCTGCACTTTCCCGCTCACTGTATTTCTCGAGCGGGGAGAGGAGACGGAATCCATATTCTCTCTGAGAACTGTGGATTAACTTAATGACTGGGACGGATTCCAGCCGTAATTCGCGCAGTACGGCGCGTATTACGGGCTGAAATCCATCCCAAAATAATCTGTGTGAAGATTATAAAAGGGCAGAAGATGCAAAGTATTATGGCATCACTGACAAATCTGCTGCAAAATCTACATGAAAATTTACCACAGACTTAATGTGGATTTTACCTTTTGCATTTCAAAGAGTGAAATCCGTAGTCTTTGGCACATACTAATTGAAGACCTGCAGATATTGCAGTGGATTTGTCGGTGACATAAAACCTCTCCATGTCAAAAAGAGAGTTGTCCACCTCTTTACAGATTTTCTCTGCATGAGGGAGCTCCCGTCCACCCACCATGCAGGTAACTGCAACATAACCACGTTCCCTGTTAAGTGGTGGATGGGTAAAATTTATACAGCTAACCATAATAAAGTATGTCATTTATTGTTGCAGGCTTTTTGCTGGTTTGTGGATCTTGATTATTGCTGGAGTTTTGAGGGTAAGTAAAGGTGTCGCTGTATAAAATGTATGTCTGACCACGTGCCCTCAATTCTCATTATTCTAGCATTTAGCAAATATAAATAATTTTGGTAATCCTAATTGACCTAAAACAGGTAAGGTTTATTCTGATTTCATGTCCAATATATGTATGCCAGCAAGATCAGATCTGCACAATATTACCTTTACTTCGACCAGTGTTATCTTAAAAAGGAATTGTGAATATAGCTCGTATGCTTATATTGACTAAACTTAGGTTAAGCAGAGTCCTAAGGTCTCCACCCCTGCTTTTTTTTGTCTTTCTATAACAAAAACACACAAAGCAGCAATGTCACTATTTTGCTTTTGTAAAAAATGTTTGAAAGCATAACGAATCAGGGTATGTCACACCATATACATGTTCTCTTAGGGTATGTTCACATGGCGTAATTTTGGCGCGCATTTCGCCGCGTATTTGCGCTCTAATACGGGCAAGATGCGCACCGAAATTACGGTAATCCATAGTTCTCATAGAGAACTATGGATTACGCCTCCCCTCCCCGGGCGTACAATACGTTCGTATTGTACGCACAGGGAAATAAGTATTTGGCGCGCGTAATGTATGTCTATGGGGCCGGCGGGCTGCCACCCCGCCGCAGGAGTACGTGCTTATTAACGCGAGCTCCCGAAAGACACGATGTACTGTACAAGCCACAGTACATCGTGTGAACGTACCCTTAGGGTATGTTCACACGGTGTATTTGCAGGACGTAATTCGACGTGTAATCTCTTATTGAGAGCTATGATTACCTGCCGATTCCCCAGTAAATGTCAGTGGGAGCACCAGCGAGTACTTGTGAAGCAACAGGCATATAGCGTGCGCATAGTACGCGCCACTATACAACTGCAATACGCCATGTGAACATACCCTCAGAGAATGACCCAGGCTGCCCGAGGCAAATTTCTGCCTCCTATACTTTATTAAGAGGTGTACTAGGACATTATTTGATGCTTATTTTGGGGGGTATTACAGCGCAAAATATTCTCCAAAATAAGCGAAAAATTCAGTGTAAACCTACCCTATTGCTCTCCTTTAATTTGCAGGTAGAACAGCCCAATATTTTATGTTACAACCAAGATATTTGATACAATAAGCCATATTTTGTTTGGTTTTAAGTCATGTATGTAAACACCTTTCAAACGTACAGCGCCCTGGGATTAATGGTGCTTTAAAATAATAGTAATACCCACCAAATATGCCATAAATATTTGATACATATGGGTGCCAGCACTGATATGGAGAATGGGGTTTCATAATCTCCTGTGAATGTGCTATAACAGTTTGTAATGAGAATAACCATTTAATAACTAGAATGTTGCTGCTTACATCATGTTGTAGAGAATATTAACACATCTCTGAATTGTCTCTTCACAGCTTTTCTTTTACAACAATACTTTTGAACTAGTCCTGGCTGCTGGTGGAGCATTGCTTTTCTGTGGGTTCATTATCTATGATACACACTTGATAATGCACAGACTTTCTCCAGAGGAGCACATCTTGGCCGCGATCAACCTCTATCTTGACATTATCAATCTCTTCTTGCATCTGCTTCGCCTGCTAGAGGCTATTAATAAGAAATAAATCCCAGTATTCTTGTCTAATAAATGGCCATGAATATCTTTCTTTGTTGGTTTATTTATGCACAGTATTTGTATTATTGTTTAATTTTAACTTAAATGTAATTGTAATGCAGCTCAGCTTTTTTGCATATTGTATGTATGCATGCATTTTTTTTGTTGCATGAAAAAAAAAATCACAACACCCAAGCAGGCTTATGAGCAGTAAAATGCTACAAATACGGTGCAGTTTTGTCGTGGTTAAAAAATCGCGCTGGTAAACAACGTTTTTTACTGTACGTTAACACTTTTTAGCGATGGAGTAATTGTCAATTCATTATATATAGAAAAAAATTTTGGGGTGAAACTCATTTACTTTACATGTTATTCACCTGTAAAAAACCACAAAACAATAAAAACACTTGATTTTTTTCTGGGTGCAGTTCTGATGTAGGTTCTTAACGTGACTGCACCCTGTAAATACGTCTTAATAGAATATGTTACTGAAAAACACCTTGGGTGAAATAAAGCACCACAAACTCAAAAAATGAACTGGGGGAAGGGGAACACACAAATGTACTAGTTGTGTGATTTCTATTAGGGAAAAAAAAAAACATGGTGCTCACTTATCCACAAGCTTCACCTCTGTTCTGGAATATGCCATAAATGTCTAAGATGGTAAGTACCCCTTTAAGAAGTTCCTTTTCTCCTTTCTTTCCTAATCTGTTTTCGTCAAAGATCATTTTAAAGGGAATCTGTCACCATTTTTTTTAACTAATTAAAACAAGATACTGCTCCATATACTTCTTAGCCGTTTTTATTTTCTGTTTGTACACTGTTTAATTCTGTTGTCTGTAAATGATTATGAAGGCAGCCATCTTGCCTGCGCTGCTTTTAACAGCATTTGGAGAGATGCTTCAGTGTCACAGGATCTTGTTAATAGAAGCCAACCCATTGACTTTTATAGGAGAGTGAGCTGTGATGATCTCTTAGGGTATGCGTGTTGTGGATGGGAAAAAAGGTTCTATATATGTGTGATCCTTTGTGTCTCCATTTTAATGTATTAGTTAGTATATACCTCACATACCTATGTAATACAGCATGCAAAAGCTGTCTGTATATCTCTTGTCACTAATGTATTAACATAATGGCCGCCTGTAGTAGTTTGTAGAGATCGTCGTGTAATCCAAGATGGCACTTCTGAAGTTACACCCTGTGTCCAGACATTCCTGAGCTATGATGAGGGGTCTGTAGATAAGGACGTGCCAATAGACCCTCACACCCAGGTACATGTGATACTTATCTACTAATTTGCAAAAGTATAAAAAAGCTGCCATTTTGTGAATAAAGAAGAAAGCACTTTCATAGCAGCAAGGCATGTTGTGATTTGTCTCTCGGTGCACCCTTTGTTATTTTTTAAGCTAATTTGGACCCCCACAAGGACACAATAGCCCCCTTTGAGGCTACTTCCATTTCATGCGCACATGGCGTATTGCGGCGCCGCACTACGCAGGGTGTTTTGGAAGCACGTGCTGATCAGCGCATACTTCCAAAGCAGGGGGCAGGCATTGTCAGAGCCTGGGCAGACGATACGTTCATGAGAGCTATGAATTATCATAATTGCGGAGCGCATTTTGCCGCGTATAAAGCACAAATACGCTGCGAAATGCACGCCGCAAATATGCCGTGTGAACATACCCTTATTGTGAATGGTGGATCTGTGTTATCTATACACATTGGTGTCACCTTTCAGTGTAATTCTGTCTGTGCTGATAATGAGGAGACTGCTGAAAAGTTTTCTGTACAGAACAGAATGTGTCATACTATTACTAGGCCTACTGCCCAAAGTGAAAACTGCAGGACTTGGACTTTAAAAAAAAAATATTGAAAGTGACATGGAAATTTTTTCAAAAATGTGACTTTTTTTGATGACACATCCCCTTTAAGTCTTCTTTAATTGAAATAAAATTATTATGCATTTTTTCACGACTTTGTGTGTGTCTATCACTATGCATTTTTGTTTTCTTTATTAGGGTATGTTTACACAATGTGTTCAATACATTATGGATATGTTTTTAGATGTGTTTTTGGATCCGTGTTTCATGCAAACAGACCCAAACATGCATCTAACAACGTTCAGTGTGATTTACATTGCTTTCAATGTAAAATACGCATCAGTGTTCAGACGAGTGATCACCGATGAGTGTTTACTTGCGTCTTTGACGCGACTTTCGGATCCATCCAATGAATTGACATTTCAATTCTTGATCCATTTGACACAGCAGGCGCCCTATTTAAAACTATAGGGTGCGTTTCTGCTGCAGCAAAAACGCATCCAAACACGCAGCATACTTTGGGCATATGCTGGATGTCGGATGCGTTTTACGCAGCACTTTTGAATACGGTTTTCTGATCTGAAAAACGTATTCATAACGCCGTGTGAACATACCCTAAGACTAAAGCTTTTCAGAAAGGACAGGTCTGCGGCCAGTTCTTTATATGAAGCTGTAGTTATCAGGGTGGGTTCCTCCCTCATACATGGTCCTAAAAGGCAGCCTGACACAATAAGTAATTGTCTTACACGCTGTAATGTAAATGTGGATCTCAGTATGGAGTGAGAGTGAACGGCGCCACCCCCCCCCCCCCCCCTGTCCTTGGAAGTATGCACTGATCAGCACGTACTTCCAAAACACATGGCGTACTGCGGCGCTTACAGCACGCGCCCCAGTACGCCGTGTGAACATACCCTAACACAGTGTTCCCCAACTCCAGTCCTCAAGGCACACCAACAGGTCATGTTTTCAGGATCTCCCACAGAATGCACTGACAATAATGATATCACCTGTGCAGAATGCACTGACAATAATGATATCACCTGTGCAGAATGCACTGACAATAATGACTTCACCTGTGCAATGCTAAGGAAAGCCAGAAAACATGACCTGTTGGTGTGCCATGAGGACTAGGGTTGGGAACCTCTGCCCTAACACACTTCACAGTCTCATTGTAATCTGTGAGAAGCTGCTTCACCCTGCCTTGCTTCCTTTTTGTGATAGGTTTTTCCCCCCATCAGCCCTTACAAGTAGGACAGGGAAGTGTAGGTATGAACCTTATAGGCAGCATTAGACTGGGGTGGCTAGTGCCCACCAATCGAATTTAATGCTGGAGGCCCACCTGTGGATTTGATCATTGGGCCCACCAGTAGAGATTATTCTGGAGGCTCACCCTACAGCTACTGTACATGCTTGTTATACTTTGCTTTTTGCCTTTTTCTCCTTTTTGCCTCTTTTGCCACAGTATGTCGCGCAATACGGCTGCAATCCGTCCCTGCAATAAGCCGTGTGAACGGCCCTTAAGGGTATGTTCACATGCCGTTTTTAATATGTTATTCGGATCCAAAATACGTATTCAAAAGTGCTGCGTAAAATGCATCCAACACACACCCAAAATATGATGCGTGTTTGGATGCATTTTGGCTGCAGTAGAATCGCAGCCTATAGTTTTAAATAGTGTGCCTGCTGCATCAAACCGATCACGAATTGGCATGTCAATTCTTTGAACGGATCTGAAAGACACATCACAAAGACGTATGTAAAACATGCATCGGCGATCACTCGTCTCAATGCTGATGTCTGTTTTATATTGAAAGCAAAGTAAATTACACTGAACATTGTTAGATGCTTGTTTGGGTCCGAAACACAGATTCAAATGTGCATCTAAGAAAGGTCGTGTGAACGTCTCCTAAATGCACTCATATGTCAGCTACAGTACATAGAAGTAGGGCACCCAGATCAGCACAAACACCTCTTATAGCTCTACAAGAATAGTGTGGTTACCACTGCCATATTGTACCTTTAGCTGATTGAAAGACAGAAGATTTAGTCCACCGATTAATGGTGGTAGCCACTCGACAGCTCATGACAATCTAAAAAACTCCTTTCACGTTACATAAGGTGTGGCCAACTCTTCCTGGTGTCGCATTGACATATCCACTGTCTAGAAATCGGCTGCATGTCCCAGCACGTTACACAAAAGCCTGAATGAAGACACCAAGCCTTTCTATTATATCGGGCCAATGCAGTATTAACCCATGCAGCTGCCATCATCTGCTCTGCAGCAATGGTGGATTCTTCTCTCCTTGGAGTACAGTGCAATTTTTGAAAAAATTA